>CAKNYM010051027.1:363314-377605 GCA_932195095.1 Andricus curvator
TAAAAATATTTTCAGATGGAGAGAAAAATGGATCTCCAGCTTGGTGGTGTTAATGTAATGAGGTGTCACATTGGGAAATCTCCGCGATGGTCCCGCGCGTCGCGTCGGAGATTGCCGAAGTTACAGTCGAGTAGTGCGATCACGCGGCACGTGAGATTCGCTTCTCACGCCTGGTCCAAGCAGGCAGCAAGTTTTTGTTTATTAACAATATCAATTTTCGACGAAAAACACAAACGTAATATACTAAACAATTATTCCAAATTGTGAACAGCCATACCACGCTGAAAAAACCAGTTCTCGTCAGATCACTGAAGTTAAGCAGCGTTGGGCGCGGTTAGCACTTGGATGGGTGACCATTCGAGAAAACTGAGTGCTGTTGGCACATCGTGGGTGTGGTGAGCCCACACTTGTAGTTATTTACTACAAGTTATCAACCTAGAAACACTACCCGAATCGGGTAGTGTCACGCCTACCCCGAAAGGGAAATGGCTTAATGGTATATGTCAATCTTTGAAATTGAATGATTTTTATTTAAAATAACAGACTTTTAGTGAAAAACGCTAATGTACCCTATTATTGTTTAAATATTGTAAATATTCCTTGAAATCTAATGATTTTTATTAACAATAGCAGTTTTAGATTTAAAAAAACTTAAATAACATGACAAAAAATTGTTAAGGATGGTAAATCCTCTTTTAAAAACGCGAGCATAACCTAAAATTGTTCAAAATAAATTGATCTTTCAAATCCAATGATTTCTGAATCATAATCTGAAAAACCTTAGGATTTTTTTTCAATTGCAGATGCCAATTTTCGATAAAAAATACAAGCATAACATAACAAAAAACTGTTCCAAACTGTACATCTTCTTTGAAATTGAGTTTTTTTTTAATTAATTGATTTCCAGTAAAAACCGCTATAGCTTAACCTATAGTACACTTGTTCATGCATTTTTAATCTTTGAACTGTAAACATTTCTTTACAAAAAATACCGATTGCCGATTTAAAATGTCAACTTAACCTAAAATTTTTAAAAGTTGTGAATCTTGTTCAGAATTTTTGAAATATGACTTTTTTTAATTAAAAATATCAGTTTCCGACGTTTCCGACGAAAAATACGAACATAACCTAAAATTGTTCAAAAGTTGTGCATCTTCTTCGGAGTGTTTGAAATTTTTCAAATTAAAAATACCAATTTCCGACAAAAAACACTAATGTAATCCAAAATTGTTTAAAGATTCTAAATATTATTCAAATTATCATGATTTTTATTTGGAAATACCAATGTTCGATTTTAAATTGCAACGTGACCTCAAATTGTTCAAAACTTATGCATCGCGCGTCTTTGAAATCTAATGATTTTTCAATAAACATTTCAATTTACAAAAAAAAAACACTACGATTATCCGAAACTCTTTAAGCTTGTAAATTTTATTATTTTATTTTACAAAAATAATTTGATTCAAATCTAATAATTTTTGTCTAAAAATGCCAATTTCAGATGAAAAACATAAAAAATAACCTAAAGTTGTTGAACAAATTGTACATTCTTTGATATCTAATAATTTTTTATTTAAAATATCAATAATTCCTGACGAAAAACTCTAAGATAACCGAAAATTGTTCAGAGTTGTAAATCTTCTTTGAAATCTAACGATTTTTTTTTTCAAATAATCGATTTCCTCTAAAAAACTTTGGTATAAATTAAAACTCTTCAAAAATTGCAAATCATTTTCGAAATATAATAATTTTTGTTTTAAGATACAAGTTTTTTATGTTAAGCGCTAATGTAACGTAGAACTGTGTTAAAAATTATGAACCTTTTAAATCTAGTGATTTTTGTTTAAAAATTATTTTTTTAAATACTACTTTCAAGCGAAAAGCTTGATTAATAGCCGCGAATTTCTTATAATTCTTGAAAAATTAATAGAACCTTCAAAAAAAGTGGGCAAAATGTACAAAATTCTCAAGTATAGGGATTATAGGGGATTTTGCGAAAAATAGGTAAAAGAGAAAAAGGAGAAAAATAGGGAAAAATGAGAATAGGGAAGGAAGACAATGATTCCTGAAAGCATCTTCACAGAAATAAATATGAATGTCCATTAAAAAGTAAACATGTCACTGAACGATTAAATCTTATTTCCACGAGAAATGTATGGACAAAATTTCGAACTTTTTTACGAACATTTCGAATTTTCCACGAAAAGTTCCTGAAATGTTCAGATTTGAATATAAAAAGAAAATTTTAATTTGTGCGACTTAATTTATATAATTTAAAAATCTGCAGCTCTGAGGATTCGAACCCCAATCATTCCTAATATTTTTGTAATTATTAGCTGTTGTTCACATCGAGTTCGTCAATTTTTTTCCTAATTTCGCAGATTATTTACTAAAATCCATTAATATCGATGAATTTTTTTCATATTCGAGTTCGTGACTTAAAAAAAATTCCGAGTGAAAACGAGGTCAAAATTGCTAGAATAAATTTTAAAATTAATTTTCAGACAAATTTGAATTCATTTTATTACGAGTAAAATAAACCTTTGACAGTTTACTTCGTATTTATATTTCGATGCTTTACAATGGGAACTACAAAACCAAAAAAAGTGTTTTGAATAATTTTAATACTTCAAAGCCTAAAATGCCCTAAAAACAGGGTAAATGAAATTAATAAAAGTTCCATATTAAATTCAATATGAAACATTACAAATTCCTAACCTTTCAAATAAAAATATTGCAATTTCAACCAAATGTATACATTCTTAACAAACAAGGTGAATTTTCAACCAAGAATATTCATTTTTTACTTAAAAACACAAATTTTAAACCATTACTTTTCAAACAAAGAAAAAGAAGTATTTTCAACAAAATAGTTACATTTTTAAACAAAGAGATAAATTTTTAACTAAGATTATGAATTTCCAACCGAACAGTTGTATTTAAAAAAATAATAATTTCCACCAAAAGAGATCAATTTTTAAGAAAAAATAGATGAATTTTCACCCAAAATATTCATTTTCAACCAAGAAGATCAATTTGCTACCAAAAAAAGACGAATTTTCAACAGAATAGATACATTTTCAAACGATTTAATTTTCAAGATTCATATTTTGAAGGTATTTAATTTTGAAAGTTTTTATTGGAAAAATTCAATTTTGAAGATTTGCAAATGGAAACCCTTCAATTTTCTCTTTGGAAGATGTGAAAATAAAAATTCTTAAGTTTTGATGATTCTGCAAATCAAACGACAAGTTGTTAATTCTAAATCTTCCAAATAGAAGAAATTTTGAATGTAAATTATCAAAATTACAGAAAAGTGTGAAACTGAAAACTTATATAATTTTTAATTGTCAATTTTCATAATTAAAATTATATTACGTTCTAGATTAGATGAGAAAAAGTTTCTTATCACGCACTTGACTTAATTTGAATGTAATGGACAATTTTATAAGCAAAAAATTGGTACTCTTAAAGGTTCTGTTATTTCTCAGAATAAAGCTGAAATTATTATGAAAGATTTGGAACATTTTTTTTTGAAAAATTAGATCTTGATTTGCCTTTTTATCCTTGGTATGTAGATAATACTATTTTATGTATATTCCTTTACGAAAGTTACAAACAGTTACCTTTATGATTGATACCGTTAGCAGTTTTGATAGAAAAATTGATAGAAAACTTTCGGTATTGATTCTTTATACCAATATGAAATAGTTTATTAACAACTGATATTTTGGGTTCTTTGATTTATACATTTCATGGAAATTGAAAAGAGGACAAGGGAAATCAAGGGCGGATCCAGAAAATTTTTCAGAAGGGACCGAATGATTTAAAAGAACGTTTTAAATTGAATATAATAAAGCGATAAATTTGGCTTTATTTATATTTTTTCATTATAGTGTTCATATTCATAAAAAAGCCTGAAAGTACGTGTACATTTGGGGCCGTGCACAAATTGCGTAGTCTTAAATAGGGTGCAATTTTAGTTAAAAAATCATCTTTTTATGTTGAAAATTCAACTCCTTGGTTGAAAGTTAAACGATTTTATTAAAAATTCATTATTTTCTTTGAAGATTCATCATTTTAGTTGAAAATGCAACTGTTTCTTTGAAAAGTGACGTTTTTGTTGAAAATTTATATTTTTGGGTAGAAAATTCATCATTTTGGCTTGAAAATTCAACAATTTAGTAGAAAATTCAACCCTTTGGTCAAAAATTCAATTTTTTTCTGTAAAATTCATATTTTCCGGTTGAAAATTCAACAAGGTAGTAGAAAATTCAAATATTTCAGCAAAATAACCCTCTCTCTGGGTTACAATTGCTTTAATAAATAAAAAAAAAAAATTCAAATATTTAGTAGAAAATTCAACTGCTTGTTTGAAAATTAACGTTTTTGTTGGAAATTTATATTTTTGGGTTGAAAATTCATTATTTTGATTTGAAAATTCAACATTTTAGTAGAAAATTCAACTCTTTGGTGGAAAATTCAATTTTCCTTCTTGAAAATTCGATTGTTTTGTGGAAAATTCGTTCATTAGGCTTGAAAATTCAATAAGGTGGTAGAAAATTCAACTATTTAGTGGAAAATTCAACTATTTTGTAAAAAATTCGTAGTTTGATGAAAATTCATCTTTTTTGGTAGAAAAATAATCTTCTTGAATTAAATTTCAACTTTTTGGTTCCAAATGTATGTATTTTGTTGAAAAATTCGTTTTTTTCTCTTGAAATTTCCATAGTTTGGTAGAAAATTCATCTATTTTGTAGAAGATTAGCTTTTTTTATATTAAATTTTGTTTTAAATTAAAGTTTAACTGTTTCATTTTTGGTTGAAATCTGATCTTTTTAGTTTAAAAATTCAACTATTCGGTTTTAAATGGATGTAATTTGTTGAAAATTCGTCTTTTCTGGTAGAAAATTCAACTATTTGGTTACAAATGTATATATTTGGTTAGAAATTCGACTTTTTTTAACAGAAAAACAATCTTCTTGGTTGAAAAGGTACCTTTTTAGTTGAAAATATATTTATTTGATTAAAAATTCAACTGTTTTGTAGAAAGTTCGTCTTTTTGGCTTTTAAATTCCACTTTTTGATTTAAAATGTATGTATTTCGTTGAGAATTAATCTTTTATATTAAAAAGTTAATCTTTTTGGTTGAAAATTCATCTTTTTTTACTTGAAAATTCTACATTTTTTATGACATTTTTTTTCTTTGTTGGCTGAAAAATCGTTTTTTGTTGAGGATTCAAGTATTTTGCGGCAAATTCTTCTTTTTTGGTTTAATTCAACTGTTCACCTTTTTTGGTTGAAAATTTTCAACTATACTTGTTTAAAAGTTGAACTACTTTGTTAATTAATAAGAAACAGTAAGATTTGACTAACTTCTTCCGCCCAAATCGTCTTACGGTTTTTTTGGATCACCCCTAAATAAATTGAAGAAAAAATTTAGTCGGCAAAAATTACGTTCGATAGGGAGGATGAGGATGTCAAAACTTACGGTCCTTTACAAAGGGTGGTACCTGGTTTAAAATTTACGAAAAAAAAACTAAAAATAAGGTCTGATAATTAGGGGGCTAAAATTTGCGAAGGAAATTAAGAGTGTGATTTATGTACCTGATATACAAATTTTTTAATTTTAAATTTGGTGTCTTAAATTTCTGGGGTTGGGGGGGGGGGGACTAACCGCCCTTGAAGAAAATCAATAGTGATTTAAAAAGTTGTAAGGGTTTTTATTGAATTTCAAAGAATCTCAAAGGTTTTCAAGGAGTATTTGAATAATTAAATTGATTTAACTGAAAAATGTGAATTCGAGTTCAATTTAATTAAACACATGTTAGGTACAAAAAGTTGCCAATTAAAAACTTCGAGACAAGATTTCAACGTAATAAAAACTTGTCCAAGGTTTAATGTTTGTAATAAAAGGTGTCACGTGGATTTCTAAACTAAAGGAACATTTTTGGATTATCCTTTACCGTATTTTTTATTTTCCTCTATAATGTATCATCAAAATATAATATGAACCATAATAATTTAGGCTCTTGTAAACATTTTTTTTTACATTTCATTGTGGGTAACATCCTGAACGATAAACAACACAAATATAGATACAAGATTATAAAAGTAATGTGGCTTATAGTACCGTTTATAATGTAATATCGCTGACAATGTTAAACGGCTAAATAATTTAAGAAATAGAAACTATGAAAATACACAGAAATGTAGATAAATAATGTGCATTCAATTTTTTTGTCTGATTCATAAAAAATCAAAGACGATAGGATTTAGATTTGACAAAAAGGTTTTTTTTTTGTTTTGATTTAAAAAATGGGCCACCTTAGTCCCTACAATCTACAGTAGAGTGGTCCAAAGTTTTTTTCCCTAATTTTCATGCATATGATCCAGAAATTTGTTCGAATTCACAAAAAAATTAACCCAGTTTTTAATGTTTAGAGGTGGCGCAAGTCCCATGAAGTTTAACACGTATTTTCCATAGGAAAAAAATACATTTTTGTAAATTTGGTTCAGAATAGTCAATATTAGGTGAATCGAGTTGAAACTCAACTTTTCTGTTCACAATTAGCCATGGAATACAAATAAAATACGAGTATTACTTTTTGAATATCACCCCCATAATTCTGTTTTATATAGTCCCAAATAAACCCCATAAGTGAAAAAATAGGTTTCTCGAGTTTTTGGCGCTAAAAATTGTTTCTGATACATAAAATACTACTTTATGCTGCTAATTAGATGTTTACATAAATTTTTTAAACAATTTATTATTGTTTTTAGCAATTTTCTCTTATAATAGAGTTAGAAAGTCGCGGTTTGTTCAAAAATGTTCCACTTTTTGTCTAATTTTTAAATATATTATTTAGGTTAATTACTAAGGTTAACAAACATAATTTTTTAAACAATTTATTATTAATTTTAATATTATTCTCTTTGAATAATGCTAGAAATTGCGTTTTTTTCTGAAATTTTTAACTTTTTGTCCACTTTTCACTTGGTGTGAGTTATTATTTAATGGAATTTAGCAAAAATAATTCTTTAAACAAATTATTATTGTTCATAACTATCTTCTTCGTTATTAATTCTAGATAGTTGCGGTTTCTTCTGAAATTCTTAACTTTTTACCCACTTTATACTTAGTAAAGTAATAAATAATGCAAGTTAACAAGTATAGTTGTTTAAACAATTTATAATTCTTTATAAATATCTTCTCTTAGATAAGTGCTAAAAAGTTGCGGTTTTTTCTGAACCCTTAAACGTTTGATCCACTTTTCACTTAGTGAGGTAATAATTAATGCAAGTTAACAAAAATGCTTATTTAAACAATTAATTATTTAGAGCAATGCTAAAAAGTTGCTTTTTTCTAAAATCTTTAGTTTTGCTTTCACTTTTTAGTTATGAACAAATAATAAGTTAACCTCAACAAGAAATATTTTTTAAAATATTATTGTATTTTTTAAGTTAATTATTTTTGCTGTAAATGACTTGTAAATGTTTTGTTTTGAATTACAACAAGAAGTTTATAACAAAGAGTAAAAGAAAAATATGGAATTGCACATATTTTTATATTAGCCCCTCTCTAATGTTGATTTATTATTTGTTAATAACTAAAAAGGCAAAGCAAAGTTAAACATTACAGAAATAACCGCAACTTTCTAGCACTCGTCTACGAGAAGATAGTTATAAACAATAATAAATTGTTTAAACAACTATTTTTGTTAATTTTTCTTAATTATTACCTCACTAAGTGAAAAGTGGACAAAAAGTTAACAATTTCAGAACAAAAACCGCAACTTCCTACCACTAAGCAAGGAGAATATTATTAACAATAATAATAAATTGGTTAAAACATTTTTTTGTTAACGTGAATAATTTATTACTTCACTCTAATTGAAAAAATGAAAAATTTCAGAAAAAAACGCAACTATCTAGTATTAATATAGAAGATAGGTATAAACAATAATAATTGGTTGACACAATTATTTTTGCTAAATTGAATTAAATATAACCTCCCTACAAGTGAAAAGTGAACAAAAAGTTCAACATTTCAGAAAAAACCGCATTTTATAGCATTATTCAAAGAGAATATTATTAAAAATAATAAAAAATTGTTTGAACAATTATGTTTGTTAAAGTTAATTAAATATTATTTCACTCTAATTGAAAATTTGACGAAAAGTGGAAAATTTTGGGACAAACCGCGACTTTCTATGTCTATTCTAAGAGAAAATTGCTAAAAACAATGATAAATTGCTTACAAAATTTATGTAAACATCTAATCATCAGTATACAGTAGTATTTTATATACTATGTTATTTGTATTAAAAACCGCAGAAAAGCATAATTAGCGCCAAAAACTTGCAAAACCCATTATTTCATTTATGGGGGTTTTTTGGGACCCTATAAAACAGACTTATGAAGGTGATATTCAAAAAGTAATATTTTATTCGTATTCTATGGCTAATTTTAAAGAGAAATGTTGAGTTTCAACTCGATTCAGCTAATATTGACGATTCTGAGTAAAATTTACAAAAACATATTTTTTTCTTATGGGAAATAGGGTAAAAGCACCAATTTTTTGCATCTTAGCCCTATTATTGGCATGCCAAAAATGGAATTGAATTTATTTTATTCTGAATACATACTTCATTGCACTGAATAATTAATATATGCATTATATGTAAAAATGAAAGTAGAATTAAATTAATTGGGGCAAGCTCCCTAAATATATGCATTATTTCTGACACCCGAGCCGGGTGCCCACGCTGGGGGGGGGGGGGCAAGAATTGGTGCAAGGTAATATGTACATATTAATGGAGCTTGCGCCAGCTCTAAATATCATTTTAAAAAAATGGATTGATTTTTGTGTGGATTAGAACAAATTTCCGGATGATATGCATAAAAATTCGAGAAAAAAATTTTCCAAAGCATTTTTGGACCACCCTGTGTACAGTCATCTCGGTACTACCATTTATAATCTTACGATGAATTATTCGCTTACTTCGGCATAAATAATTGTTCCTCTCCTTATGACTTGGTAGAACACATCAAATAAAGGGTCATTATTCGGTATTGGTACAGTCACGTTGGCAATTGTTCCATCTATGCGTACTTTAACTCTATCATAGGTATTCGGATGACCTGCTCTACGAAACACAGGGAAAAAATTTATCCGTAAAAAAGTCACGAACTAGTAGCTAGGTCTCGGATATGAGAAAAATGTATCGGATATTGATGTATTTTCCTAAATAATCTGCGAAATTTGAGAAAGAATTGACGAACTCGATGTGCACGGAAAAAAGTAGATAGTTAGATTTACTTTATGTATTGTTAACTTGAAGTTTACTTGTTCGCATTGCGCAAGAAACAATTCAAATAGTTTTTGATACTGAATGAGATAGTGATCTCAAAATATACAAAGTCTAAAGTCAGCATTACTACTTCAAATTGTAAAAAGAAAGATTACTAGAACAAGTAGCTTCAATAACTAGTTGAAATAGTACATTTGAACATGTAAACTGTATGGATAACTAATTTTCATAGTAAGCAAAGAATTGTGAGTTTGACTTTTGCAAGTGAGTTCGATCTGCTTTTTCGCATTGCAATAAGCACTGCGCGAGATTGTTAGCCTTACTATTTGAAATTGTAAGTAAGTTCAGCGGCTCAACTAGAAACGTGTAGGCTCGGTCCGCAACATTTTTTAGTCGGTCCGTTTCAAATTAAAAAAGAAGGAGGACTTATAACTTGCTTATCAGTAAAACAACAGATTTTCGCTTCTCAATCTATAAGACAGACCGCGCACTGACATTTTACAAAATTAAATCAATTATCGGAAACTATTTTATAATGTGTTCTCTTTTATCATAATATCAGTTGAGATAATTATTATAAATGAACATAGTGAATAACTCTACTTTAAACTTCAATACTGTTTTTTTGTTTTGTACAACATTTTCAGAATTTAAAAATATTCTGAAGAATTATATATAAAAATAATACTTTTTTTACATTATTTCTACTATGGAATTTTCTGCTTATGATATTTTTAATTTCTTATAACACAAAAATTGATTAGGATCGTACTTGATTAAGCCACCTAGGTTCAAATATTATATTATTTGGAAGAATTTTTTTTTAGTAGAATAATACATTGTTTTCGACATATCATTTTTTGAACCAATAATAAAAAAATAATTTGTAATAAAATTTGAGTTCAAATTAATTTCCAATTTTAACGTAGTAATAATTTTTTCAACCTTTTCACATTGATATTTGTAGAAATTCCTACCATTTCATGGGAAAAAAAATATTTTCTAATTTTTTTCAGATTTTCAACAACAATAAAATCTACCATACTACTATGATATCGAGATCTTTGATATTACAGGGATCACAGCGTTAAAGGAGCTCAAAAAAGGGGAAATAGGGTGGTTTTCACACGAAAAAGGGGAAAATAGGGGAAAGATTAAACATTTATTTTCATATGTCGAAAAGAACAAACAACCTTTTCTTATGAAATTTTACATTTTTAAATAACTTTTAATGATTTTTCAATGATTTCTGTCATTAAAGATTTATTTTTAAAAATTGGATATACTTAGATCGTTGGAAACCCATCCAGAGTGAAATAAAAAAGTCCGGGAAAAAATAACATTAGTTAAATACGCAATTTTGATATGTTTGACATCGTTCTCATAAATATTTCTTTCCAAGATTTGTCATTTCATCCTTACTATAATTATTACTTTTTAATTAAATTTAAATTAAAAAAAAATTTGCCTTATTGAAAATGTTTAGAAAATATACAAAAACATGTTTTTTGTATTCTCTCTAAATTTGAATTAGTAGAAAACTACTAATTGGTAGTAGTTTTCTACTAATTCAAATAGTGCCGATTCGTTTACTGGTAATTAGTAAAAATCTACTAATTCAATGAGTAAGAATAACTGACTAAATGAATTAGTAACTGTATCTACTAAAGAAATTGGTAACGTTACTACTAAATGAATTGGTAAACAGTTTGAACATAAAATGTGTTTTTTCACTGTATACGATGGAAATTGCACAAATGCACATGTAACACTTACTTTTCGATAAAACGCAAATGTTTTCATACACTAATCGTTTTAAACTATGCAAGGCAATAATAAAATTCAAGGAGCAGACAAGTAATTCTTAACGTTACAATCTTTCAGATCAAAATTTCTCAACCACACACTGTGTTTATCTATACTTCAATTTTTCCAAATAAGTTTCGCCTTTTTATTTTAACACTTCCAATCTGTGGAACTCTATGAAAACTTGAATTGAGGTTTTTATTCTCTTTGGAGTCACAACCACTGACACAACAACCTCCGAAACTTCTTGATTTTCCATACTGATGTGCAAATTCCATTATTGGAGCAAATAATTATCAGCTCTGAAAAGTATTTTGCTCATCAGAGCTACTTATTACAGCACTTATTTATTCAGTTGGACGATCATTACACTTAAACGCTATGTTTTTGCTGTGTTTCGTGATGTTTTACGTGTATTTAGTATGTCATCCACGGCTGTCCATGGCCATATTGGTTAGTTCGCGTAGAGGCCGACAGTGTCGCATATCATGTTTAAATCCCCAATAGCAATTCATTGTTACTCATTGAATTAGTAAGTTGGTACTACTAAGCAGATTAGTAGAATACCCTTACTAATTCATTTAGTAACCTAAATCTTACCATTTCATTTAGTAGAAAGTGATAAAATTACTAATTTAACAGTCAGATGCAATGCTACTAATTCAATTAGTAAAATGTCTACTAATTCGGATTTAGAGAGTTGATTCGAACCTGAAATTGAGTCACCTTGAACCAAAGAAACATGTTATTATTTTTTATCCATGGGAAACATTTTTTTCGTGGTGTTTATAACGTTCGAAAATCGCAAAAAAAGATATGAAATCCCAAAAATCCTAATTCACGACAAACATTTTTTTCCGAAAAATAGAAATAAAAAAATTTTTCTTTGGTTCAAGCTGAATAAATTTCAGTTTCGACATATTCAACTTTTTTTTAAACGTGTGCATATGACTCAATAAAAAAAAACATGTTGTTGCACATTTTCAAAAAAATTGTAACTGAGCAAGAAATTTATTTTTAACTTTCGCAATTTTAAATTTTTAACGAGTAAGATAATTTTTGAACAAAATAGTTGAATTGTTGAATTAAGAACAAAAGTTTTTAACCAAAAATCGAATAGTTATGTTTTCGTTTCAAAAAATTAATTTTCAATTCAAAAAACTGAATTTTCTCCCAAATTGTTAAATTTTCTACAATGCAGTTGATTTTTCAACACGAAAATATGAATTAATAATGAAGAAGTTAATTTTCAACCAAACATTACAATTGTTAGTTAAAAAACCTACTTTTAAACAAACAAGAAAAAGCATGAACTAAAATGATGAATTTTTAACAAAGTTGTTAAAAAATCACCGAACTATTGAATTTTCCAGAGAAAATTCAAATTTTCTACGAAACAGTTGAATCTTTAACCCAAAAACACGAATTTTCAACAAGAGTTGAGTTTTCAACCAAAAAAGATTTTTTAGCCAATGAAGAAAAAAAATTGTATTCAAAATGTCGAATTTTAAAGCAAGAAGATTATTTTCCTACAAAAAAGGGACGAATTTTTAACAGATTACATACATTTTTAACCAAATATTTGAATTTTCAAAATAAAAAAGATCAACTTTGAACCAAAAATAGAATTGCTCCATTTTAATTTCAAATAACTAATTTTCAAATGAAAAACCCAATTTTCTACCTATTTATTGAATTTTCGTGCCAAAAAAAGTACTTTCCATAATACACTAGAATTTTTAACTCAAAAATATAAGCTTTCAATACAAAAAATAATTTTCAATCAAAAATTGCAATTTTCAGTTTGAAAAAGTGAATTTTTAACAAAGTAGTTTGATTTTCAACCAAAAAGACAGCTTTTCTACAAAATAAATATATTTTCAACCAAATAGTTACATTTTTAACCAACTTTCTGCCAAAAAATATAACTTTTGAACGAAATTTGAACATGCAACCAAATAGTTGAATTTCCAACTAAAAAAGATCAATTTTCAAACACAAATGGAATAGTTCAATTGTGAGTTTAAAAAAATTAATTTTCAACAAAAAAAAGTTTCAACAATAGTTAAATTTTCAAGTAAAAATTTAAAAAAATTAAAAATTGCTCAAGTTAGAACATTTAAAATTGCAGTTGATGAGTTTGGAATATTCCATTCTTTAATTAGGTATTTAACTTTGTGCATTTCAACTAAAATGTATTAATATTATAATACTTATTTATAAAATAATATATATTTTGTAACTGTTCCAATTTTATATTGGATAATAACTTCTGTCGGCAGTTTTCACATTTTCAACTTGCTTTAAAATGTTTCATCTTCAAATTTGTTTAAGAGTATTTATTTTTAATGGTCTGAACTTGGAACGTGTACCTTATTTATTCATAAATAATTTATTTAAGTGCTATGATTGCTTTAATTATTATTCAATAATGGGTACAATTTCAAATATCGTATATTTAAAGAGTAAAGGGGAAAAGGGGGAAGGTTTTTGTGAATAGGGAAAAAAAGGGGAATTTCAAGAAAAAAGGGGAAACTAAGAAAAACAGGGGAAGACTGTGCGCCCTGATATCAATTTCTCGGAACCGAATATTTTTTGTTTGTTTTAAGCAGTTTTTATTCTAATTCAGCATCCCCATATCTCATGAGAAAAATTTTATTTGTGCAAAAAATTTAAATTTAAATCACAATTCAACGTTTGTCTCATCTTAAAATAGTGATTTCGATTTTGCATTTGATATATTATTACGATGTTTAAACTATTTTTTATTTATATATCAGTTATGTAAATGAATGTTGCGTTTTAAATAAAGTGAGATGGTAATAAAATCAAATCAAAATTCCAAAACTTTCATTCGAAAATATTTTTTCAAGCCTTAATTTTCAACAATACAAAATATGTACTTTTTAAAAATTGTCATTCAATTCATTTTATAATAATATACATATAAATTACTAATAATATATTTACTGTGTGAGTTAATACTTCTAAGCAAAATATTTTTCCCAAGCTCGTTACAAAATATTAGAAATCATCAGTAACAGATTAATTAAATAAATTTTAAGTAATTATTTATTATAATTTCTTAGCTGGCCACGTTTTTCTCAGAGAAACCGCTTGACCCAGAGTTTGTCAAAAAAATCTAAGCGGTTCCGTAGCTCACTTGACTAA
>CAKNYM010051027.1:377705-393098 GCA_932195095.1 Andricus curvator
CAAAAAAATCTAAGCGGTTCCGTAGCTCACTTGTCTAATGCGTGCGATAGATTTAGTTTTTAGGACAGGTTTTAGGTAGTTAGGTAGGGTTCGATTCCCCAGCGAGGGCGATTTTTCAAAGCGTTTGAGCGTGCGATCATATGTGTAAGTCTCTGTGCGTGCAATTGTGTAAGAATAATCGTAAATTAAGTGCAGTAATCATATATAAAATAATTTTTTCCTTTTCAAATCGATCGACGTTTCACATCATTTTTTTTGTCGAAAGTTTCGAGCTAATCTATTTATAAATCGTGTATAGAATGCGTGCAGTGCATATATACATATACATATCTGCGTTACAATGCGAAATCGGCAAAGTTACTCTTCACAGAAGTAAGGCATACTGCACGAAATAGTAACTCTTATTCTCCTGAGTGTGGACGGTTACCAACTGGTGCAGTGCATCCTACTATTTGAAATTGTTCATCCTACTCTTTTAAGAAGTCAGTTCAAATAACCTGAATGCGAAATAGTAATTTTAACAAAATTCACCGACGAAAAGCTGAGGTTCAATTAAAAATAGTTAGAGCTGCTGGTTCACAGAGTTTTTTTAATGATCCACTTTTTTCCGTGTGAAAATTCTAAAACGGTTCATCACTTTTTTTTACGTGAATAATTACAAAAATATTACGAGGGATTGGGAAAAAATTCTCAGAGCACTCACGAGCTTGCCCGACAAATCTGGGAACTAGAAAGTAGGTTCGCCTGTACGTGGCCCGCACACACGCTCGCCCAAGCGCGCGGTGCGTGTGTGCGCTCGTATGTGTGCTTCGAGCTCGTCGGATGAGTAGCTAGAAGTTTTATAATACCTATTTCGTTTGACCTTGATGGCTGCGCGTGTTTACGCACTCCTGGTTTATGTTTGGAAACTGATGAGTCAGCAGTCTTTGAGGGTTCGAATCTTCTGAGATGCGATGTTATAAATTAATATAAATTAAATCGCAAACAATAAAATGTTTCCTCTTTATATTTCAGTCTGAAATTTTCAGGAACTGTTCGTAGGAAATTCGAACTGTTCGCAAAAAACTTCGAAATTTAGCCATACATTTCTCATAGAAATAAAGATGTAATATTTCATTTTTTTATCTCATATCCGAGACCTAGCTACAAGTTCGTGACTTTTTCACGGATAAATTTTTTCCGTGCAGTAATGGACTTAAATGTATATATAAATTATATATCGGTAATTTTTATCTGTTGCCACACGGTAAATGGCTGCTGGTAAGTAATGAATTCGACCGGGATATGCCCAACTTTCGTAATGATGAACATGAAGTGGAATTGGTTCAGGATCAATTGCTTCTGGCCTATGTGGATAAATTAATTCTGCAAAAAGGAATTATAAGCAGGCAATTAATTATTGTTTTAATTATTAAATTAAGTTAATAAATCATAGTTTTTACTTTACAAACAAAAAAATAAACAATTATAGAAAGAAACTGAGAATCAGTCTCAGAATTGAGATCGGAAAACCCTCAAGTGGTAGCCGTTTTCGTTTCCTTTTGGCTGTTTGCGAAGCATTAAGGTGCTTCCTCAGGCTCGATTTTTAGCCCATGTATTACAAATTACATGTTTCCTCCTACAAGGATGAATTGTTTGATGTAATAATTTAACCACATAATCTCAACGGCATAACACACAACCTATTAGTGCCCTTTTTTTCGAAAAATGGTCTTGCTTTTTTTTTTTTAATTAATCGAAAATGTGCTTCATTTATGCGCCTGGAAACGAGCAATCCGCCATCGCGAAAGTATCCACGATGAACCGAAAACAGGCGCTCCCCGTATCAAGAGCGCCTGTTTTCGGTTCAGTAATCATTGCTATCTCACTTTTTTTCTAAATTATTTATTTCTCGCTCAATATATACCATTAAGCCATTTCCCTTTCGGCGAGCCTCAAGGGGTAAGCGTGACACTACCCGATTCGGGTAGTGTTTCTAGGTGGATAGTTTCTTGTAGTAAATAACTACAAGTGTGGGCTCACCACACCCACGACCGCCAACAGCAACGCAGTAGTATCAGACGGTCACCCATCCAAGTACTAACCGCGCCCAACACTGCTTAACTTCAGTGATCTAACGGGAACTGGTGTTTCCAGCGTGGTATGGCCGTTGCCATATGAAGTCAATGAAGTCGCAAATATACTTGAAATACATGATAAGACTTTTATATAAAATTTTAGAGGTTTATGACATCATTATGTACAATTTAGAGGAAACAATACTTACTGATTACGCAATGGAAAAATCGTTATTTTTTTTTAAACGCGATAAGATTTTATCTTTCGATCAAAAGAAAAAATGGTACTTTTATGTATATAGTATGCCACTTATTATTAGGAAGAATAGTGAAATTGAAAAGGTATAAAAAATGATGAATTACAAATACAATATCAAACCATTTATTTATGAAAAGAATCGGTTTATATTTCACCACACAGAAAAACCCTCACGTTTTTTATACTAAATTTAGGTAGCTTAGAAATAATTGTTTAGAATTAAAATTCCTTATTTGGAAATTTTGATTTACAAAATTTCAGAAAGTTTAAAAGAACAAACTGAAAATAGCCACTCAAAGTCATATCCACGCAGTGTCGCCAGCAATCAAGTTTTTGACAACATTTTATGTGACATTTCGTGACAACAACTTTTTGGAAAAAGGAAAGTTAATTGACAATAGCTTATCATTAAATTATTGAATAGAATTAAAAATTATAATTCGAATATAAGGCAGACAATTGTGTCATTTTAATTCGTGAATACTTAACATATATATATAGTAATCTGAATTATGTTTAATTATGAATTCGAATGCTATGATGTACGAGTTTATTAATCATGACGACAATTGCTACAATAGTTTTGTCGTTCGTAAGAAGATGGTTCTAATGTGGGATTAGAATAATAAAAGTAAAACTGGGATTGTCTAAGCTCTAATTGCTGAAAATAAAGACAGTTACGATGTCCATATACAAGATCTTTTATTTCATTTCAATTGCAGATTTCTATAACCAATTGTTATAAAATTGTGTTTTCGAATTGATGTATTTTTCTAAATCTAAAATTTGTTTCATGCTGTAATTGAAATGAGCAAAGTAATTCCAAAAATTATATCTTCTGATGAAATAAGGGATTATACGTTATAGATATTATTTTATAAGAAAATGAAGACCGTGCTGGTATTCTGTGTTTCACCCTTAGTGGTTTTTACTAATCTTGTTGGTGGATATAGTAATATCCATAGTTTAAATTGCATTTTTAATTTCATGAGGATATTTATTTTCTATTCATTTCCTTATTTCCTGTTTCTATTCAGTTGCAAAGAAACTATCTATAAAGTTAGCGATAAAAAAAGTTTGGACTTTATCTGTGTAGTGAAATATAATATGATTCTTTTAACAAACAAAGGATTTGATATTGAATTTGTAACTCATAATTTTGTATTCATTTTCAATTTCCCTATTCTTCCTCATAATAAGTGGCATACTATATACATGAATGTACCATTTTTTCTTTTGATCAAAAGATAAAATCATTATACATAATGATGGCATAAACCTCAAAAATTTTATATAATAGTCTTATCATATATCTCAAGTTAATTTGCGACTTCTGTGTGTGAAAAACAAATAATTTAGAAAAAAAGAGATTAAAATTAGTATAAGCCATGCTGAAACACTCTGAAGGTTATTAATTAGTTAGTCTTATTGAAATTATACGTAAGTTTTTTTTTGTTCCATGAAAATGAGGATGAGGACCGTCCTGGGTATTCTGTGTTTTATCATAGCGGTTTTCCCGAAAACTATTGGTAATTATAATAATATCTATAATTAAAAGTACATTATGTTAATTGCAGTATATTTATATCCTTTTTGAATTGGTTTAAATTAAAACCAATTTTTTTCTCCCAGCACACAGTGCTATCTAAATCTAAGTGAGCTACTGAAGATGAGTACAAAATTGTTAATTCAAATAGCCGAGATATTAACTAACTTGTTAGCTGAAAACCGCTAAGTTCTCAACATTAGTGAAAACATATTAATTTATTTAGGACGGTGTATATTGTATAATAATTAAAAGACTATAAAAATGGGACAGTGACAAATAGAAAAGTTGAACGAAAAAACGAAATTTTGTAATATTTTTAATTATATTGAAAAATTAAAAAGGCAGTATTGTGAAACTTGTTAATGCTTCACAAATAACCAAGAAAACTGAAACGGCTACCACTTATACTTGAGGGTTTTTGTAACCTCTTCTTAGACTGATTTTCAGTCTCTTTCTCTAATTGATTTTTATTTTTATTTGTTGTAAAAACCTATAATTTATTAACTCATTTTAATCATTTAAAAAACAGTTAATTTTCTTTTTATAATTTCTTTTTGCAGACTTAGGTCATCCACATAAGGATGAAGCAGTTTTTCCTGATCCAATTCAAATTCATGTTCGTAATATGTATTACGAAAATTGGTTATATCGCGGGCACGCGCAAAACTTATTAGGAGGCCTTCACCGTGTGGTAACAGATGAAGGTTACCATTATATACTTGGAGTAATCTTAATTTTACGTTTGTGTCCATTATTGATTCCTAGTGCGGGACATCCGGATCACTTTGATCTAGTTAAAATACGCATAGATGGCGCGATTGCCAACGTCACGGAACCAATACTGGGTAACCATCCTATATTAAATGAGTTCTTTAGAATCAAGACGGAAGGAAATATTATTCCTGCCTATGTAATCGAATAATTTATCTTAAGAGTACACTGAAACCTGGATTTAAGAAACCCGGATTTACGACGTTCCTAGAATTTCAGTCCTCGGCATTTTCGTGATGCGAGGAGCGCATGACCGAAAGAGAGGCAGTGCTCAGTCATGCGTGACAAACAGCATGCGGGCAGTTCCCTCAGCGCATTAGTTGCGTCAGCTGTTAGCATGCGTCCAAATGCAACAGAAATGGTTCATGCTGCCCTGAATGTTTACGTTTGGATTCCCTGGATTTAGGATCAAAACCACTGGAAGCCATAACCGCGATTGTTCTTAAATCCAAGTCCCAGTGTATACATGGTAGTACCGAAATGACAGTAGATTATGGGGACTGAGATGGTCCATTTTTTGAATCAAAACAAAAAGAACACATTTTTGTCAAATCTAAACGTATATGTAGTATGTACGCATTTAAGGTACAATATTCAACCTCCATATTCAACCCAGGTCTATCTCCTTTGATTTATTTTTGGAAGAATCAGACAAAAAATATGTATATAATAAATTTCTCTACATTTCTGTGTATATCCATTTTTTTAATTTCTTAAATTATTCAGCAGTTAGTCGGTGATATTACATTATAAACGTTAATATAAGGGACTTTACTTTTATCATCTTGTATCAATATTTGTATTGTTTAATGTTCAGGATATTACGCTGAATGAAATGTAAAAAAATGTTTAGAAGAACCTAAATTATTATGGTCCATATTACATATATTTTGATAATACATTATAGAGGAAAATAAAAAAATACTGCAAAAAATTATCCAAAAATGTTTCTTTATTTTTAGAAATCCACGTGGCACCTTTGATTACAAACAGATCGCCTTCGACAAATTTTTATTACGTTGAAATCTTGTCTGGAAGTAATTAATTGTCAACTTTCTGTACCTAACTTGTGTTCAAGTAATTATACTCTGTATCTTTCTTTAAGTTAAATCAGTTCAATTTTACAAATAATTTTCGGACAAATTTTAATTCATTTTATTACGAGCAAAATAAACCGTTGACACTTAACCATCGAAAATAGGGGAATAAATTCTGTTAAATTAAATTAATGTAGGTACCAGGTTAAATTCAATATTAAACGTGAAAAATTCGTATAACATTTCAAATAAAAATATAGCAATTTCAACAAAACAGATCAATTTAAACCAAAAAGATGAATTTTCAACCAAGAAGATTAATTATTTTCTAAAAAACACGAAATTAATACCATTAATTTTCAAATTTGAAAAAAAAAAAAAAAATTTCAACAAAATAGTTGAATTTTTAAACAAAAAGTTGAAGTTTTAACTAAAATTATAAATCTTCAACAAAAAAAATTAGTTTTAACAAAGTAGTTTAACTTTCAACCAAGTAGTTGAATTTTCAACCAAAAAAGATGAATTCTTGACGACAAATGTAATATATAATATTTCAGTGAAAAAAAAGAATATTCAACAAAATAGTTAAATCGTCAACCAAAACGGATTAATCATTTTCAACCAAATAGTTGAATTTTCAACCAAAAAAATGAATTTTCAACCTAGAAGATTAATGTTCTACCGAAAATTATGATTTTTCACAAAAAATGGAATAGTTCAATTTTGAGTTTAAAAAATTAATTTTTAATCGAAAAAAAACGATTTTTCAACAAAACAGTTCAATTATCAACCAAAGAGATGAATTTCAAACTAAAATGATAAATCCTTAACCAAAAAATTAATTTTTAACAAAATAGTTGAATCCTCAACCAAAACAGATTATTAATTGACAACAAAACAGTTACATTTTTAACCAAAAAGGTGACATTTCTAAAGTTGAATTTTCAACCAAAAAAGATTAATTTTCTAGCTTAGAATTTTAATTCCAAAAAGATCAATTTTTAACAAAAAAGTAATTTTCAACCAAGACAACTGAAATTTTAACCAAATAGTAGCGTATTCAACCAAAAAGATGAATTTTCGACCAGAAAGATTCATTTTCAACTGAAAAAGATGATTTTCAACAAAATACATGAATTTTCAATCACGACAGTTGAATTTTTAACCAAATAGTTGCATTTTCAATGAAAAAAAATACATTTTAACAAAAGATATGAATTTTTAACAAAAATTATTAATTTTCTAGCAAAAGAGATAAATTTTCATTAAATAGTGGAGTTTTTAAGCTAAAAAAGTCCAATTTTTCGGAAAAATTTGACTTTTAATCCCAAAAAGATGAATTTTCAACAAAAAAGGTCATTTGCAACCAAGACAGCTAAATTTTCAACTAAATAGTTGCATTTTCAATCAAAAAGATTAGTTTTTAACCAACAAGATTAATTTTATACCGAAGATGATTTTTCAACAAAATACAATTATATATTAATTATTTATTATATAATATTATGCAACAGACATACCACGCTGAAAAAACCAGTTCTCGTCAGATCACTGAAGTTAAGCAGCGTTGGGCGCGGTTAGCACTTGGATGGGTGACCATTCGAGAAAACTGAGTGCTGTTGGCACATCGTGGGTGTGGTGAGCCCACACTTGTAGTTACTTTACTACAAGTTATCAACCTAGAAACACTACCCGAATCGGGTAGTGTCACGCCTACCCCGAAAGGGAAATGGCTTAATGGTATACATACATGAATTTTCAACTAAGTCAGCCGAATTTTCAACCAAACACTTGCATGTTCAACGAAAAAAAATTATTTTTCTACCAAAGGAGATGAACTTTTAACAAAAAAGTGGTGTTTTCAAGCTGAAAAGTCGAATGTGTTAGAAAAATT
Source organism: Andricus curvator (assembly GCA_932195095.1). NCBI lineage: Eukaryota > Metazoa > Arthropoda > Insecta > Hymenoptera > Cynipidae > Andricus > Andricus curvator. Next base: position 385,273 of record CAKNYM010051027.1, read on the forward strand.
TGACTTAATCCCAAAAAGATAGATTTTCAACAAAAAAGTTTATTTTCAACAAAAAAGTTCGTTTTCAATAAAAAAGTTAATTTCAACCAAGAAAGATGAATTATCATCCAAATAGCTGAATTTTCAATGAAAAACAAAAATTCAACCAAGCAGTTGCATTTAGAACCAAATATTTGCATTTTCGAGCAAAAGAGACGAATTTTCAAAAAAACTAGTTGAATTTTCAATCAAATGGTCGACATTTCGAACAAAATATTAAATCGCATCCAAAATTAGTTGCATTTTCAACCAAACAGTTAAAAAAATTAATTATCAACCAAGAAAGATGAGTTTTCAACAAAAAAGTTTAATTTTCAATGAAATAATTAAATTCTCAAACAAATAATCAAATTTTTAGTTAGAAAAGATGAATTCTGTACGAAAAGCATGATAGTAGACTTTTCAACTAAAAAGGGGGGAAAAAGAGGAATTCTTAAAAAAGTGACTTGAAAAAAATTTAGAAACTCTCAGCATTAAATTCTTTAAAACTTGGATAACTTGAACTTTTAAATTTTAATTTATCACTCATATTTGAACAGCAAAAAATCAGGGTCACTGCTCTTAATAAGGACATTTTTTCCTCCTTTTTTATTGCCCAAGGATACTTCTTATATAGAGTATTTTAAAAGCAAACTAAAAACTGAATGCTGAAAGTGTTCTCCTTTATTCTCTGAACATTATTAAAGTGATAATCAACTACTTAACGCAAGCATCATACTGGATTTATATGGTATTTATCATCTCTTCAAATTCTATATTAGGGTGGTCCGATAATTCGACTTTTGTTTTTTGGTGATCACTCCCCCCCCCCCCCCAATTTGTTCGTTTTTCAGGAAAAAAAATTCCCTGTTTTTTTCAAATCGGTTAACATTAACCCTTGCCCCCGGGATTTTGAAATTAACCTGGGATTTTAAATGGAAAAAGCTCGGTTTTCGAAAAAGTGGAAAAAAGGAGTACTTGTTATTAACTTTTTGTAAATTAAATTTGGTCACCTTTTTAGGAATGTACAAGAAATAATTTCCATCCGATAACTTTAAATTTCGACCCCCTCCCCACCCCAACCCCTTGTATTGTGCCGGGAAAATGCCCCAAAAAATGAAACATACCAGTTTTATGTAAAATTCATGCTTAAGACGGTATTTTTTCTAAATTAATTACTTTTATTCGATAAATTACAAGTTTCCAAGTATTCTTAAACTAATGTTAAATTGTTTAAACAATGTTTATTTGTTAAAAACCATTTTTTTCGCCTCAAAATCGTCAAAAATTATCATTTTTCGGGTTAAATGATACAGTTGATGAATTTAAAAAATAATATTTCTAACTTAACATATTTGGTCATTATTTAAACAATTTTTATTTGTTTAAGCAATTGTTCCCCTGTTAATCGCAAAAAGTTTTTTTTTGAGTCAATGACACAATTAATGAATATTAAAATTAATATTTTTTTAGGATATTTGGCAATTGTTTATACAATTTTCATTTGTTTAAACAATCATTCCATCCTGTAAATCGTGAAAGTTATTATTTTATTAAATTAATGGCACAGGTGATGAATTCTAAGAGTAATATTTTTTGTGCAAGACATTTTGCAATTATTTAAAAGATTAAACAATTAGGGTACACGTTCTGAAAGAAGAAAATACTAAATAATAAGCGACATAGTGTACGAGATTAAAAAAAAACAAGAATTTTCTCCACCTTTCCTATAAAAAGGAGTAAGTGGATGATTATTAATTGTTTTAATAATTGCAAAACAATCTTTCACAATAAATAACACTCTTGAAATTCGTTAGCTGCACCATTAATTCCATAAAATAGTAACTTTTTAAGATTTACAGGGGAAAAACATTTTTGAAACAAATGAAAATTGTTTAAATAATTTTATACTCTCTATAATAAAAAATAATAAAAAAATAACAACTTTTCACGGTTTAAAGGGGAAAAATCGTTTAAATAATTACCAAATATCTTAAACAAGAAATATCCACGGTTTCAGGGAGAAAAAAAATTGTTTAAAAATTTAAAATTAGTTAAAAAAATACTTTGAAACTTGTAACTTATCAAATGAATATAATTAATTGAAGGAAAATTTAAAAAATACCGTCTTTAGCACGAATTTTTTCATAAAACTGGTAGTTTTCATTTTTTCTGGTATTTTCCGGGCACAATAGAAGGGGGGGGGGTCATCATTAAAAGTTATTGGGTGTAAATTATTCTTTGAATATTCCTTAAGAGGTGACCAAACTTTAATTTAATTTAATTTAAATCGAGCTTTTCCCATTTAAAACCCCATCTTCATTTCCCGGGGGCACGGGTTAATGTTGACCGATCTGAGAAAAAATAGGGAATTTATTTTTCAGGAAAACGAACAAATTGGGTGGGATCGATCACGAAAAATCGAAAGTCGAATTTTCACAGGTATGTATAAATTTGGACCACCCTATATAGGGTGGTAGTTGGTCTGACTTTTTATTAATACTACCCTGGTCGACATAAAATTAACAACAATTACTACATTAATATTCAAAGACCAGCATTTTAATCTTGTAACATAGAGTCTTTTATAAACGGAATAAATAAATTCAGATTACAATTTAAAATTTGTTTATTCATTTCAACCAAAAGAGATGAATTTTCAATACAAAAGGACGATTTTTGAATGAAACAGTTGAATTTTTAATCAAATAGTTGAACATTTAACCTACACAAATGAATTCTCAAAAAAAAAAATGTAATAGTTTATATTTATTCCCAAAAAGATGAAATTTCAAACAGAAAAGATGAATTTTAAAACCAAAAAGACGAATTTTCAACAAAATACATGATATTCAAACAAATAGTTGAATTTTCAACGAAAGGGATGAATTTTCAACTAACATGATGAATTTTTCATACAAAAAGACGAAATTTCCAACAAATGAAGATTTTTCAGTCAAAAAAGAAAATTCATCCAAATTGTTGCAATTTCAAGCCAAAGGGCGACTTTTCTGTAAAAAATTTGATTTTTAAACCCGTGCTAGTGGCTCTTGTGAAAATTTATTTTAGATGGTTGAAGTTAAAAATTATTTCAAAGACAGTCTAGATACTATAGATGATGAGAAAAAAATCTTTGTTCTTAATGTTAATTTTTCATTTTTCTATACTTTTTAACACTCTGGATATATTTGGAAATGTGCAAAAAAATATTTGAATTCGATACTCAGATTTTGTTAGTCCTGACGGGATACCCAGCACCCGATAAGGGCCCGAAAAGATAAACTGGATGATGAGAAAAAAAAATAATTTTTTTTCAATGTTCATTTTTCATTTTTGGTACTTTTAAGCACTTTGGCTTTTTTGAAAATAGGCAAAAAATAATCTTGTTTGATACTTAGAAATATTTTGGACATGGCGGGCTAGCTAGCAACCGATTAGGGCCCGAAAAGACCGTCTAGATTAGACGGTCTAGGCAATGCCCTAAGTGGACGCAGGTCTGCCCCAATAATTTTCTACTCAGGAATCCAAAAATATGATTTTTTAACACAGAAGTTAATTTTCAACCAAACATTACATTTTCATTTTAGATTTTAAAAGAAAAAGTAAAAAGAATATTCTTGTTATGAAGTACAGTTTTCTTTGCTCTATTTATTGACATTTCCTCAAAAATAAATAGAATTACTAAATTCACTCTCGATGAATGGAAATTTTTATCATAGATTAATTCAGTTTATTTCTTTAATTGTCATGAACAAATTAATGGATAAAACAATTAATCACAACTCAAAAATATGCGACAACAATTTTCAATATTATAAATTATTATAAAAAATATTTACAACCAAATTTACTTATTTCGCGTTTTCGAACATAGACCATATATATTATATATATATTATATTATATATTTTATATATCCACGTCAATCTAAATTCCCGTCTATCTTTTCTAATCTCCTCTTCTCTATCTCATCCTACAATACATCTATCCACGTAAATATTGTTCTATTTCTCTGTCAATCTAAGTTCCCGTTTTTTTTAAATCTTCTCTTATCTATCTCATCGTATACTACATATATCAACGTCTATCTTTGTGTATCTCTTCGTCAATATAAATTCCCGTTTATCTTTTTCAATATCTTCTTTTCTATTTCGTCATATCCTTTGCCTATCCACGTAAACATTTTTCTATATCTCTGTCAATCTAAATTCCCATCTATCTTCTTCAATATCCTCATCCCTATCTCCTCCTATGCTACGTCTATTAATGTCTATTTTTTTTCTAGCTCTTTGTTAATCTAAATTCCCGTCTATCTTTTCTAATCTCCTCTTCTCTATGTCACCCTATACTAAATCTATCAACGTGTATCTTTTTCTATCTATTTTTCAATCTAAATTCCCGTCTATCTTTTTCAATCATCTCTTCTCCATCCCATCCTATCCTTTATCTATCTACGTCAATATTGTACTATCTCTCTGTCAATATAAACTTCCATCTATCTTTTTCAGTCCTCTCTTCTCTATCCCAGCCTATCCTTTATATATCCATGTCAATATTTTTATATATCTCAGTCAATCTAAATTCCCGTCTATCTGTTCTAATCTCCTCTTCTCTATCTCATCCTACACTACATCTATCCACGTCAATATTTTACTATCTTTCTGTCAATCTAAATTTGTGTCTATCTTTTTCAATCGTCTCTTCTCTATCCCATCCTATCCTTCATCTATTCATGTCAGTCTTTTTCTATCTCTGTCAATCTAAATTCCCGTGTATATTTTTCAATCTCCTCTTCTCTGTCTCATTCTATACCACATCTATCAACGACTCTCTTTTCCGACCTCTTTGTCCTGTGTCTTTCCAGTGGTGTAGTCGAGGCCCAGCGGGGCCTAGCTGCGTTAGGCCACCTTTTTTCCTTAATTGAGCAATTTCAATGGGTTTTTTTATTATTATAAAATTAAACCATGTCCCCTTCGGGGTAAACCCTAACTCATTCGGTTCTAGTCCTGTTATGCCACTATAAGGATTGAGTAGGTATTTATAGGAAAGGGAGAAGAATGTATAGGGGAGTAAATAGAATATGAAAATTTCCATGATTGACAATGTTGCTAATAGTTCCTGTTACTTTGATTTTTTAATTTTACAGTATTGTAGCTTCAAATTCAAATATTCAAAATGTCAGGTCAATTTAGAAATAAATATTTCAAAATTTCATATTAAAAGCCTTGATAGTCAGTTTTGAATACAATAATTTTAGATGTAAATATAAAGTAATTTAAAATTGAAAAGCTTAAAAAGGTCTGATTTTCATTTGAATATTTAAACAAATATATCATTTCAAATTAAAAAGTATGCGATTGATAAAGTTCAAGAATGAATAATAATTCTAAAAAAAGTGTTAAAAATAAAACGATATGAAATTAAAAAATTAAAATTTTTTTTTTAAATTCAAAATAGATAAAAATCAAACTAACTGAAATTGATACCTCAGTAATTGAATAATTTTAATAATTTTGAATGGATGCAATTTTAGAGTTCTGAATTTGCATGCTGACGCAAAATTTTTAATTTTTCCCTTTCATAAGTTTCAATTTTGCAATTAAAATTGAATTGGTTGAATTTTGGAAAGTATAATTAACAGTTTAAAAATTAATAATTTTTAAGTGATTTAAATTTACTTCAAATAATTAAAATTGTAAAGGGCTCAAGTGTAAAAAAGTTTTAATATTACAACTTTTGGTGAATAAAATTTTTTCAGTTCTAAATGAAGTTTGCGCTCGTTTATGTTTCAGCTCATATGGAGTAGACATTTTTTCATTTTCAATGATTTCTATTAAAAATTAATATTTATTTTGAACGATTTTTTCAGAATAATTCAATTCATTTTTCGATTTTAGAAAAATTTGTCTAGTCAGCTTTAATATTAAATTATAATTTTCTTATATAATAACAATTTAAAATTTCAGAAGCTTTGATTTTGAAAGATTCAATTTAGTTTTCAATTTCAAATTGTCAAATAATTATCGCTTTGAATTTAAAATTATTCTAATTTAAAAGTGTTCAATTATTTACTTTTCAACGCTTTCAATTAAAAATGACACAGCTTCAATTCCTTTGAATTTTAAATGATCGACACAGCTGTCGACTAAGGTATGGAAATAAATTGTAAGTGGTAAATAAGCATGAACGTCACGTTGTCTTTCTGGTACGTGTTCAACGCCAAATTAATTTTTAAAATAAATTCTCTAAATTTGTGATGGATTTCCGAATTTTGAGGGATAGGAAATGATAATAATATAGAAAGAGATAGACAATTATTGAGATTGGGAGAGAGATAGAATAGCTCTATCTTTTCCTATTCCCCAATTTCTGTCTTTTTCTCATCGTCAAGTCTAGTAAATTGTTCTTAAAAATGTTATAAATTCATCAAATCAAGAGCAAACCATCCTCTTTAAATCTGGAGCAATTACACGAGTAAAGATTACGTGATTGCCAAGTAATCATAAAAAATGTTTACCCGTGGATTGTCTGCGAAGCTAAAAATACGAGATTCGTCGCGTGCCTCAATTTCTTATCATAATCATTCTTTGACAAAATAAACATTTAACCTTCACACTTGAAGATAAAAAATAAATTAAATTTTTTGCGAATTTCGACCTGTAGAAGACAAGACCTTTTTTAGAGTGATATTTAAAAAGTTAGAAATCGCTGAAGTTGACACCCGCAAAAAATTCAAAAATTTCTCCCCCTCCATAAATAATTGCCTTAATGGCAGAACATTTTTCCATAAATTGCTATCCAATAAGACTGTTTGGTTAACAATTAATCTTCTTTGTTCAAGGATTTAAATATTTTGTTGAAGATTCATCATTTTAGTTAAAAATTCATTTCTTTGACAGAAAATTCGTTGCTTTATTGATGTTGAAAATTTGTTCTTTAACAAATAATTTAACATTTTTTATTTAATATTAATTTAACATTTTAGTTGAAAATTCATATATTTGGTTGAAAGTTTAAGTATTTTGTTGAAAATTGATCTTAAAATTTAACTACTTGGGTAAAGTTTGAACTACTTTGTTAAACATTTTTTTTAATGTTCATCTCTTCGGTTGAAAATTTTTACTATTTTGTTGAAAATTTGTTTTTTTTTGTTTATTTAAAATTTATTTTTTAACTGAAAATGTAACTTTCCCATTTTTGGTTGAAAATAAATCTTATTTAGTTGAAAATTGATATTTTTTAGTTCAAAATTCATCTTTTTTATAGAAAACTAATCTTTTTGATTTAAAATGTCCTCTTTTTTCGTTAAAAATGCAACAGTTTGGTGGCAAATTAACTTTTTTTGTAGAAAATTCATATTTTTGGGTTGAAAATTAAACTATTCTACAAAAAATTGGACTTATAGTTTGAAAGTTAAACAGTTTGGATGAACTTTTTTTTCTTTCTTGACTGTAACATCTTTGTTTGATGAAAATTCGTCTTTTTGTTGGAGACTTCATCATTTTAGTTGAAAATTCATCTCTACGGTCGAAAATTTGACGATTTTGTTGAACATTCGTTTTCTTTTTGAAAATTAATTTTTGTTACTGAAAATTTAACTTTTCCATTTTTGGTTATAAGTTGATCTTTTTCACTTGAAAATTCAACTATTTGTTTGAAAATTCGTCTTTTTTGGTAGAAACTTAATCTTCTTGGTTGAAAATTCATCTTTTTAGTTGAAAATTTAACTATTATTATTTTGGTAGAAAATTTATCTTTTTATTTCCTATCACCACTACGTAGCGCGTCCTCAGGTTGCGGATAGAGGA
>CAKNYM010051028.1:0-27232 GCA_932195095.1 Andricus curvator
CAAAAAATTGGCTTTTATTAAACAATGCATTTGTTTGAAATTTGTTTCTTTTAATTCATAAAAATATTTATTTGATTCAAACAAAAAATATAAGGCAAAGAAGTGCTACAAAATGCCCCTAGGCGTGCTAAGGTGCTGCCGGCAGGTTTCCCTGCGGTACTAACCTAAAATCTAAATTGATTTATCCTTTGATTGATTAATTGGCATTGTTCTTTTTTCAATGTTGTATGACCGTTATAACGGTTCTGATTTACTGGAAAACTTAAAATTAATTGTAAAATGGACGCAATATCTCGAGAGTTGGAACTACTTGAATTTTGGGGCTTTACCTGGGATATAGTTGAAGATTTCGCAGGCGAGTAAGTCTTTTTAATTTCTAACCTCCTTTCTTTATAAAGATGATTTATGAAATCGATAATGTTTTTTATCAATTGTAATTATCGCTGTATACTTAAAGGGAGGAACACTTATGTTCAATTCAATTGTCTGACTCTGGTTCATTTCTAATTATTCTATTTTATGACTTTTTAATTCAGAAATGACAAGCACAATTAGTAATTAAACAGGAGTAAACTTTCGGATTGAATAAGTGTTCCTTCTTTTACATATATAACGATAATTATGATTGAAAAAAAAAACATATTATCGAGCTTATAAATCATTTTCATAAAGAATGCTCAATTTTGAGGTTAAGTGTACAAAGAAAAAGATTTACTTCACTTGAACAAAATCTATAATTAATTTAAAAAAATATATATTCAATGTAAACAAAAACTTTACTTAACTTAAGCAAGAGATTTATTTAAACTAACCAAAAATTTGTTCGAATCAAAGAAATAAGGACAAACAACAAATTTCTTTGAATCAAACAAACATTTGTTTGACCCTATATCGAAGAAATAATTTGTTTGATTCAAACAAAATTTTTTTGATTCAAACAAACATTTTTCTCAGTGTAGCTTCCTTACTCTTCAATAAAATATATTAATATTATGGGTCAATCGATTTGTCTCGAAGCAAGGAATCTTTTATATTCTTGCATCAACTTTCAATTATATTGATGAAAAAAGTTTTACTATAAAAAGCCGTATTTTCAGATATTATGCATTAACATAGCTTTCTTAATCTTCAATAAAATGTATTAATATTATAGGTCAATCGATTTTTCTCGATCCAAGGAATCTATTATATTCTTGCATCAACTTTGAATTATGTCAATGAAAAAAGTTTTACTATAAAAAACCGATTTTTAAAATATATAAATTACCATAACTTCCCTACGCTTCAATAAAATATATTAATAGTATAGGTCAATCGATTCGTCTCGAACCAAGGAATCTTTTATATTGTTGCATCAACTTTGAATTATGTCAATGAAAAAAGTTTTACTATAAAAAACCGATTTTTCAAATATTATTAAGTGCTCAGAAAAAATGCAACAAATATTTTTAGAAATCCTTCGGTCAGTTTCAAGATATTAGTCGGGAAATTAAGCCTTACAAATTTCATCATTTATCTGCGACCGTTTTTAAGTTATCGTGCACTGTTAAAAAAGCGGAGTTAAAATCAACTCCGAAGCATACCCTATAAAAGTCCCACTGTTTTGAGTAAACGGCAAGCGGAGTTGATGAAGACGAGTTAAAATGTAACTCTTGGAAAAGAACTCCCTTACTGCACTGTCCGGAGTTACTTCAATCAACTCCGTCCTGACCCTATAGTTGTCCCACGACACCACCAGAAGTTGATTTTAAGGAGTAAATATAGCTAAAATGGAACGCTGAAGGGAGTATGTCGCGTCGGTGCGATTTGTTATTTAATATTTAGAAAAAAGATTTGTAAAAAACGATAAAAAGAGTGATCTATTGCAACCAGACAAAGCGGGTGAAAATTGTATATATGAATCAGAATTGGGATATGAAGAATTCATAAACGCCGGTAAGTAATAAGTATAATTGTATATAATAATAATTATGAACATATCCATGATGCTTTTGAATCTTTTTGTACGATTTAAAAAACTCGTGTGGATTATTCTTGTTAAAATTGGTAAATAAGACAAATAAGTTCATTTAGAAACCTTTTATTATTAAAAATTACTACTCAAGCCACTTGCTCAGAAATGTCAAGGAATATTTTTTGAATGCTCCGAAAGCGTATTAAGAACAAATTTCCACGCATTTCTTTATCAATTTTAAAAGGAATAATCCAAACGAGTTTTTTAAATCGTACAAAAAGATTCAAAAGCATCATGGATATGTTAATAATTAATAAAATATATACAATGATACTTTCCGGCGACTATGAGTTCTTCGTATCCCAATTCGGATTCATATATACAATTTTCACTCACTTTGTCTGGTTGCCATAGCTCACTCTTTTTATCGCCAACATATTGCACTTTTCTAAAAATTAAATCACAAATCGCACTGACGCGACACGCAACCATCTAGAATTCTGGATTCTAGAATTTTCATGTTTCGAGTTCGCAGTTTCACAGGCGTTGACTTGCGGCCATGATGTGGCGAACAACTGCGAAGAGAGTGTTTTGCAAGGTTTCTGCGAACGCAGCTCCGAACATAAACTCTATAAGAAGTCCCTCCACGACTCTTTAACTCCGGATTGAGCATGGGTTAAGATTTTGTTTCTGTGCGGTGCGAATTAATTATATTCACTCTGAATGCACTTCAGAACCTTTTGCTCACTGTATTTTACTCTAGAGTAAAATATGCGGAGTTGTATGTATTCGTTACTGAGTCGATTTTATACTCCGAAAAATTGTACTCTCAACTCCGCTAGCCATTAACTCCTCAAATTTTTAACAGTGTGTTCACAAAAAAGCGTGACATCCACACATCCGACATCCACACATCCGCACACACATCCACACACACGCACATCCAGACAATTGCTTAGAACATTGTATTAGACATTTTTAAATTGGGGAAGGTTCAATTAAATGAATTTAAAATTTTTGGAAAATGTTACCATTACAAAGCTTTCTCTATGAGGAAGCAATAAAATAAATAAACAACATCAATAAAATCACTGAAATCAGTACAATTTTGATTTTATTGATTTTAGTAATTTTATTTAATTTATTGATTATATTGATTTATTTTATTGTATTTTGTAATGAAATAAAGAAAATCAATATGAATATTTGATTTTTTTATTAAAAAATACAATCAAATGAATCAACAGAATCAATAAATTGAATGAAATCACTAAAATCCATTTATTATCAATAAAATGAACAACATCAACCAAGTCAATCAAATAAAATGTATACTGGTTTCACTGATTTCACTGATTTCATTGATTTTATTGATTTTTGCTTCCTCGTAGAGGAAGCTTTGTAATGGTAACATTTTCCAAAAATTTTAAATTCATTTAATTGAACCTTCCCCAATTTAAAAATGTCTAATACAATGTTCTAAGCAATTGTCCGGATATGTGTGTGTTTTGGGATGTGTGTGGATGTGTGGATGTCACGCTTTTTTGTGAACACGATAACTTGAAAAAGGTCGCAAATAAATTGATGAAATTTGAAGGGCTTATTTTTCCAACTAATATCTTGAAACTGACCGAAGGATTTCTAAAAATATTTGTTGCATTTTTTCTGAGCACTTGATAATATTTGAAAAATCGGTTTTTTATAGTAAAACTTTTTTCATTGACATAATTCAAAGTTGATGCAAGAATATAAAAGATTCCTTGGTTCGACACGAATCGGTTTACCTCTACTATTAATATATTTTATTGAAGCGTAGGGAAGTTATGGTAATTTATATATTTTGAAAATCGGTTTTTTATAGTAAAACTTTTTTCATTGACATAATTCAAAGTTGATGTAAGAATATAAAAGATTCCTTGGATCGAGACGAATCGCTTGACGTATAATATTAATACATTTTATTGAAGATTAAGGAAGCTATGTTAATGCATAATATTTGAAAATACGGTTTTTCATACACGGAGAATATTTGTGTGTTAAATTTTACATAACTTAGTTCGGTAAACGGAGGACATTACGGCATTATATTAAAATTTCACTTTCAGTCATGTAAAGTGAAATAGGGTAATATTTGATGTGAAAATATGAATTATTAGTATAAATTCATTATAATTTAATTCGCGATTCAGTAAGAAATAATACAACTAGATAATAAAGATTACCTGACAGTTGGGTAAAATGAGATGTCGATTACCTACCAGTTAGGTAAAATGAGTCGAACTGTTAGGTACAGTTTCAATCAAAGAAAACAAAGTCTACCTTTCTAAATATGTGAATTCTACATCCCAGTTATGTAAAATTTCGTGCGCCAGCAAAAAAAAAACATTCTTGCTACAAACAGATTCTGTAGAAGGTCATCCACTACTACACACATGCTTACACATATCATACAATTCATAAGTATATTGTTGGTACATATACACAATTTAACAGTGTTGCCGTTTACAGTACAATTGTACTCAAAAAGTACATTTGGTGAAATTTGAGTACGTAAGTACCACAATCACAATTTGAGTACACTTTACTTTGTACTCTTTTTTTTCAAGTACATTTGAGTACACGGAAAAAATTTATCCGTAAAAAAGTCACGAACTAGTAGCTAGGTCTCGGATATGAAAAAAATTCATCGGATATTTATGTATTTTCGTAAATAACCTACGAACTTTGAGAAAGATTGACGAACTCGATGTGAAAATTCTAAAACGGTTCATCACTTTTTTTTTACGTGAATAATTACAAAAATATTACGAGTGATTGGGAAAAGATTCTTAGAGCACTCACGAGCTTGCCCGAAAAATCTGGGAACTCGAAACTAAGTCTCCCTGTACGTGGCCCACGCACACACGCGCGGAGCGTGTGTGCGCTCGTATGTGTGCCTCGAGCTCGTCGGATGAGTGGCTAGAAGTTTTATAATACCTATTTTGTTTGGCCTCGATGGGTGCGCGTGTTTACGCACTCCTGGTTTATGTTTAGAAACTGGTGAGTCAGCAGTGTTTGAGGTTCGAATCTTCTGAGTTGCGAATTTATAAATTAATATAGAATTAAATCGCACAAATAAAATTTTTCCTCTTTTTATTTCAGTCTGAAATTTTCAGGAACTGTTCGTAGGAAATTCGAATTGTTCGTAAGAAACTTCGAAATTTATCCATATATTTCTCATAGAAATAAGGATTTAATGTTTCATTTTTTTATCTCGTATCCGAGACCTAGCTACAAGTTCGTGACTTCTTCACGGATAAATTTTTTCCGTGTACAAATGCTGAATTTGTGTCTTTAAGATTTTATTTTTTAATACGTTTGAAATAGCTGCGTTGGACATTGCGCCTAATGTACCACTGCGATTGGCCGATGCCGTTAAGTACTTTCCGCAGCTAATGACAAATCAAAAGTGTGCATTGTGCTTGCTTTAACCGTAGAATGATGCTTTAACGAGAGTGGAAGAGATGGAGCAAACTGCTGTCTCCTTCACTCTCGTGCACGAAGGAATAGTAAGGAGTAGTATCCCTGTAAGTGGGGATTGGGGCCAGCGACGTCCAAGAATTCGTTAATGCTTGCCACGAATGAAAACTCGTATGCACGGTCGTGCACATGCGCACTGGCGGTTGCCATGCCAACGATGTCAACACGTGTTTGACAATATTTTGTTCACTGAAATTAACTTTATCCCTTACTTACGTAATCCATAAATGATTATAATAATGTTATTGTAGTACTTACAATTTCTAGATCCTTTTCGTATTTTTGATGCCATTTTCCTTCTCGATTTTAATTCAGGAACGTGATATACACCCAACAAAATAAAAACACAAACGAACATAACCTACATATGCATCGAGATGTCAAAATATAATGTAGGGGAGTGGGTATAACACGTGACTGCGAAAACAGCTCTGCGCATGTGCACAACCGTGCATACGAGTTTTCATTCGTGGCAAGCATTAACGAATTCTTGGACGTCGCTTGTCCCACCTCTGCTCACCAAACACATAGGGTGATACCACTCCTTACTATTCCTTCGTGCTCTCGTGGTTCAAGACTTCAGAAATGTGCAGTGGGACTCCGGGGCCATGTCGAAACTCGAAAATGGAACGGTCCGCTTTTTCTAACGCGTGGAGATAGAAAGAGAAGTCCGTTCGACTTCGAAACGGCTCCAGAGTCCCAGTTCCCACTGCAGTACCCTATGTGTACCCAGTTCGTGGTTCGAATGGTTCGATTTCGTATCGTATTCGTTTTGCAGTTCGTACGGATCACACGCCGAACAATTCTGAGCGATGGAAAATGGAAAGATTTAATATAATTGAACTTTTCATAGTAAGTATAAAATCTGTTTCATGGAATAAAAATATATTGCAATATCATTTTATTTCACTTATGAAAAATCTTTGACTACTTGTCCCGAATTTTGGGATGACGAGACAAACCTACATTTCCTTTAGATGTACCTACCTTTCCTTTAGATGTTAATTGATGAAATTTCAGAAAATTTGTAACAATTGTCCCACAATTTTCGCAAATTTTGTAAAATTTCTATATAGTATTGCATATAACTATAGATATATTATGCCGATAATTGTACGATTTTAAATAAATCAGTAACAATTAAAAGATGTCAACAAGTTTTAAGTAATTGTCACTATCTGCCAATCACTTTCACATATTATTTCTTAATTCAATAAAGAATTATTGTAGGTTATTCTGTTACTCGGGCAATTCAATGAGTTCTTGGAGGATATCGAAATGGATATATAAGTTTAGTTCCTTTGATCTTTTGATGAACGAAGATATAATAGATTTTTGATTTCGAGTATACCTAGGTATCTTGAGGCCCCAAACTCAAGATTGAATTGCATTGTATCATTTTTTCATTTAGAAAAAGAGAATGTTCGCAGTAAATAAACAATAAGAATGAGCTTTTTTTTAATTTATTAATTTGAATTTCGCGCCAAAATGTGATGGTATGCGGCTGTGCCGCAGCGCTGCCATCGAAAGTACAATTTTGGAATTCTGAGTACACTTTTCGAGTACAAACGCAATTTTCATTGTGGCAACACTGCAATTTAACCTAAACAATTACATTAAATTACAAATACATTACATACGATATAGTCGCACGCTTTGGACGATATTACCGCTATTAAAAATCGAAAACGCTGTGACGGGTTTCGAACCACCTAAGCTACGTTTAACGCGTTCTATCGCTAAGAACTAAACCTCACGGCTAACCTAACACTTAGAATATCGAGAAAAAAATCTCGGCTATAAAGTTAAAGTACGAGTACGTCAGGGCCGTACAAAAAAAATATCTGGTCCCTGTTTCCTCCAAATTTGTTATTGTAACATTTTATTAATAAGCGGGCTTATAAATTTGTAGGAAGGAAATAAAAACATTGGATAATTTTTTTTTTGAAATTTTCTAACCTTAAAAATTTAAATTATTTAATTTTTAACATTTTAAATTTTTGCATGGTCTACTTTTTAAAAATACTAGAACATTGTGCGTGCTATGCGCGCACTAATTACGCTTTCTTTAGAAAAAGAACTCTGTTCATTTTCTAACATTTTGTTATAGATTTTACAGAAAATCTTATATTATTTGAGAAAATTGTACATGATTTACAGAAATTTCCTTATTATAGCGAGAAAATTCCAGTGAATTCAATATGAATGACAATTTTTTCCACTTACTTACAATTCTTTCTTTTGGTGGAAAATTTATTTTTTTATTGAAAATAATTTTTTTAAACTAAAAAGTGAACTAAATTTTGTTTCGAAATTTTTTTATAGACATTTAATCTTTTCGGTAGAGAATTCATTTGTTTCCTTAAAAATTTAAATACTTCTACGAAAATTTAAGTTATTTGCTTGAAAACCTATTTCTCTATCTAAAAATTTAAGTAATCTATTTTTTGTTGGAAATTTAGCTTTTTTAGTTAAAGATTTATCTATTTTGTTGAAAGTTTGTCTTTTCTTGGTAGAAAATTAACCTTTTTAGTTGAAATTCATGTATTTTATTTAATATCTTCGGTTAAAAAATAGTTTTTTCTAATTAAAAATTAATTTTTCAAACTAAAAATTTAACTCAATTTCTTATCGAGATTCTTTTTCATACAAATTTAATCTTTTTGGTAAAAAATTCATTTGTTTAGTTGAAAATTCATTTTATTTGCTTAAAAAATCATTTCTCTAACTAAAAATTAAACTATTCTATACTTTGTTAAAAATTCATGTTTTTAGTTGAAAATTCATCCATATAGTTGAAAATTTATCTTTTTTTTGGTAGAAAATCAACGTTTTTGGTTGAAGATGCAACTATTGGGTTGAAAGTTACATTGAAAATAAAAAATTTTGATGGAAAATTCATGTATTTTCTTAAAAATATTTTTTTTGTAGAAAATTAATCTTTTTGGTGGAAATTTTCACTTCTTTAGTTGAAAATTATTTTTTATATTAAAAATTAATTTTTTCGAAGTAAAATTTAAAAATTAATTTTTTTAACTAAAAATTTAAATATATTCCATTTTTCGTCAAATTTTTTTTAATAGCCATTACATCTTTTCGGTTGAAAATTAATTTGTTTGGTTGAAAATTCAACTATTTGTTGAAAATTTATTGTATTTGTTTAAAAAATTATTTCTCTAACTGAAAATTAAACTATTCTATTCTTTGTTCAAAATGTATGTTTTTAGTTGAAAATTTGTCTTTTTTTGATAGAAAATTCATCTTTTTGGTTGAAAATTCACCTAATTAGTGAAATTTTTTTTTTCATTTTGTTTGAAGATGCATTATTTTAGTTGAAAATTCATTTCTTTTGTTGAAAATTGAAAAAATTTTGTTGAAAATATGCTTTTTTTTTAAATAATCTTTTCAACGAAAAAGGTAGCTACTTCATCTTTGCTAGAAAATTGATCTTTTTAAGTTGAAAATTCACTTATTTTGTTAAAAACATTTTCTCTTTCATGAGGAATTCAATTATTTATGTAGAAAATTAATATTTTTTTGTTATAAATTCAACTTTGTTTTCAAACATTAGTCTTCGGGGATCTCCCGCTTCGAAATTCCAAGTCAGTTGGCCAGTGCCGTCCGATGTTTTTTTCATCACCCGCATCTTTATACGTAAATTTTTAAATACTTTCTACTTTTATTTGGTAACTTAATAAGTATTATTTACTGAGAGGAAAGGATAGCCTATACATTTTAATATTTTCTGAATTTGTAAAATATAAACCGAAACTTAAAAATGTTAAAGTTTCTACGGGGGACTTGGCTTTAAGGCGCTTCCTCAGGCTTGATTTTTAGCCCATGTATTCGTTGATCCCATTTTCCTCCTACACGGATGAATTGTTTGGTGTAATATTTTAACCACATAATCTCAATGGCATAATGCATAAAACTAAAGTCTTCGTTTTTTTAAAAACGGCCTTGTTTTTTTGTTTTTTTAATTAATTGAAAATCTGCTTCATTTATGCGCCTGGAAACGAGCAATCCGCCGCCGGGAAAGCGCGCACAGTACACTCGAAAGCAGGCGCTTCAAAGTAAATGGAAAACCCTCGTCTAATTCACCGTGAACTTTTTCGAGGATGCTTGAACCCAGGGGGTCGGTCGTAACTTTTCCGTCCTTCCCATTGTTGCCGTGCGACACGATTCGAGCCGCTTGAACGAAATTGATAATTAGTCAAATATGCAGAAATTGAATTTTAATATGCTGCATTAGGTTCGTTACATAATTACGAGACGATCAAAAAAAGATAGAAAAAAATCGGTTAACCCGTTCAATTTCTGTTGGGAGTTTTCCTTATTTTTGCATTTGATTTAAGATTACCTTCAATACTGAGAATATTGACAGAGTTTCCTAATCCTTTTTTCCATTTCTTTCAATTATATCATTTAAAAATTTAATCAGCTAATACAAATTTCATCGATCCATGTTTTCTTCAATTTCTTCAAATTCATTGTCGGCGGCTGATTTTCTTTGGTCTTTATCGAAAGACAAGAGCAGATTCCAGGAGATCAGATAATTGCACATCGGAGTAATTCATTAATTACACCATTCATGATTAATCAATTCATTATTGCTTCCTCATAGATGGGGTTTGTAATTACCTGAATTTTAGAATATACTTTTTGATATATTTTGATATAATTCGACCCCAGGAGCCCAAAATGAAGTTCTTAAAAAATTTCCGTGTGTGTGTAACTTTTTTCTGTTCACCATATCTGGAAAAGTAAAAGAGCTGCAATCAAGAAATTTTTGTAAAGATTGATATCTCGGATTGACATCCAGGTCAGATAGGTTCTTTGTACTTTTACAAGAAAATATCTTTAATTATTTTGTTGAAAAATCATTTTTTTAAACTTGTTTTTTTGTTGTTGTTGAAAATTGATTTTGTGCACATATTTGAGATAATAATAAAAAACATCAGAATTGAAGTATTTTTTTCATTTAAATTAAGATTAAAAATTATTTCACTTTTTTCCTTGAAAGTTTGTTAAAAACTAAATAATTTAATTTAATAATATACTTTTGTTGGAAATCAATCTTCTTACTTGACATTTAATCTTTCTTGGTTCAAAATGCAACTATTTGGTCAAAAATTAATCTTTTTTATTTAATAAATCAACTTTTTTGTTTGAAATCCGTCTTCTTTGCTGAATTAAACGGCTCTTTATTTAAGATGAACATCTTTTTTCTTCGAAATTTGAATTTTTGCAATTGCAGTTGCAATTGTTATACCTTTGTATACTTTTTATACTCTTATTTTTACTGAATACTTTTAAGTTACTATAATATTAAAAGTTGAGAATGCATTTTTTTTTGCAGAAAATTAAAACTGAAATCTTTGGCAATCATTTCAATACTTTCAGGATCCATTTGGAAATCATTCTTCCTCCACTTTGAAGACACTTTCAGACGATTGGAAAGAAAAAACGATCACTTTCTATCTCTAAATGGTCAAACTATGCATTTGTTTCTTAAATTTGGTTGTAACATAAAGAAATAATATTTCAATTCTTTGGCAATTCTTTGTCACTAAATATCACCACTCATGTAATTTTGAGACGATTAGAAAGAAAAACTATCACTTTCTAGCTTTACGTGCCGAAACTGTGCATTTGTTTATAAAATTTGATTATAACATAAACGAAAATGAATATCGATTGACAATTCTTCATCACTAAACATCAAAATGTTTGTAATTTGAAGACGACTAGACAGAAAAACAATGACTCTCTTTCTAGAAATGACCACATTATGCATTTGTTTTAAACATTTGTTTATAAAAAAAAATATCCAGTGACAATTCTTTGTCACTAAATATCATCACTTATATCATTTGCAGACGAGTAGAAAGAAAAGCGATCACTTCCGATCTATGAATGGTCAAACTATGCATTTCTTCATAAATTTGTTTACAACAAAAACAAATAATATCGATTGACAATTGTTCGTGGATAAACATCGCCTCTTGTTTAATTTGAAGGCGATTACAAAGAAACTACTGCTTTCTGCATATAATTGACCAAACAATGCATTTGTTTATAAAATTTGTTTACAGAATAAACAAATAATATCCAATGACCAATCATAATCACTAAATATTACCACTCAGATAATTTAAAAGTACTAAGAATGAAAAACGATTCCTTTCTGCCAAAAAGAGCCTTCACAATGCATTTGTATACATACTTTGTTTATAAAGTAAACAAATTATACCATGCAACACATTTTAGTGAACAAACATGATCCTGTTGACAAAATTAAGCAATTTCACCTTACAAATATACTTTGCAAGCTAAATTGCCAATATGTTGACATTTTGTTAATATAATTCGTTTATAACAATTAAATTCGATATCGTGTGCATTATTTATATTCTATTGTTTATTTATATTCTATTGCAATTGTAAAAATTCACATTTCGAAGAAAAAAGATGTTCATCTTAAATAAAGAGCCGTTTAATTCAGCAAAGAAGACGGATTTCAAACAAAAAAGTTGATTTATTAAATAAAAAAGATTAATTTTTGACCAAATAGTTGCATTTTGAACCAAGAAAGATTAAATGTCAAGTAAGAAGATTGATTTCCAACAAAAGTATATTATTAAATTAAATTATTTAGTTTTTAACAAACTTTCAAGGAAAAAAGTGAAATAATTTTTAATCTTAATTTAAATGAAAAAAATACTTCAATTCTGATGTTTTTTATTATTATCTCAAATATGTGCACAAAATCAATTTTCAACAACAACAAAAAAACAAGTTTAAAAAAATGATTTTTCAACAAAATAATTAAAGATATTTTCTTGTAAAAGTACAAAGAACCTATCTGACCTGGATGTCAATCCGAGATATCAATCTTTACAAAAATTTCTTGATTGCAGCTCTTTTACTTTTCCAGATATGGTGAACAGAAAAAAGTTACACACACACGGAAATTTTTTAAGAACTTCATTTTCGGGCTCCTGGGGTCGAATTATATCAAAATATATCAAAAAGTATATTCTAAAATTCAGGTAATTACAAACCCCCATCCATGAGGAAGCAATCATGAATTCATTAATCATGAATGGAGTAATTAATGAATTACTCGGATGTGCAATTATCTGATCTCCTGGAATCTGCTCTTGTCTTTCGATAAAGACCAAAGAAAATCAGCCGCCGACAATGAATTTGAAGAAATTGAAGAAAACATGGATCGATGAAATTTGTATTAGCTGATTAAATTTTTAAATGATATAATTGAAAGAAATGGAAAAAAGGATTAGGAAAATCTGTCAATATTCTCAGTATTGAAGGTAATCTTAAATCAAATTCAAAAATAAGGAAAACTCCCAACAGAAATTGAACGGGTTAACCGATTTTTATCTATCTTTTTTTGATCGTCTCGTAATTATGTAACGAACCTAATGCAGCATATTAAAATTCAATTTCTGCATATTTGACTAATTATCAATTTCGTTCAAGCGGCTCGAATCGTGTCGCACGGCAACAATGGGAAGGACGGAAGAGTTACGACCGACCCCCTGGGTTCAAGCATCCTCGAAAAAGATCACGGTGAATTAGACGAGGGTTTTCCATTTACTTTGAAGCGCCTGCTTTCGAGTGTACTGTGCGTGCTTTCCCGGCGGCGGATTGCTCGTTTCCAGGCGCATAAATGAAGCAGATTTTCAATTAATTAAAAAAACAAAAAAACAAGGCCGTTTTTCAAAAAATGAAGACTTTAGTTTTATGCATTATGCCATTGAGATTATGTGGTTAAAATATTACATCAAACAATTCATCCGTGTAGGAGGAAAATGGGATCAACGAATACATGGGCTAAAAATCAAGCCTGAGGAAGCGCCTTAAACTTCAGCCCTGAGAATGTTGACGTCCCTAGCTATTCCCATTTTATCTTACTGTTGTGTAATTCCTCTCCTAATAAAAGTGAAAATCTCTCTAAAAATTCTGCAATCTATACTTTCTTTTAAGTGAATCGTTAATATCACACAAAAGTAAACTTTATATCATTCATTTAATAAAAATTTAAAATACTTTGCGTTATTTTATAATATAATGGTATGAAAATAATACAACCCTTATATCAATTATTACATATCAGAATTTTCACTTTTGGATTTGAGATTTTACATAACTCTTTTGTCTTATTTATAGTTCTGTTTTGTATTAAATGCTAAAATAATTGTAAACATTATCTAAATGCAGTAATGTCCTCCATTTACCTAACTAATTGGGTAAATTTTAATGCACGAATTTTCTCCGTGTAGTAAAACTTTTTTCTTCAATATAATTCAAAGTTGATGCAAGAATATAAAAGATTCCTTGGTTCGAGACGAATCGATTGACCTACAATATCAATAAATGTTATTAAAGAGTAGGGAAGTTATGGTAATTCATATATTTTTAAAATCGATTTTTATACTAAAAATGTTCTAATTCTGATAATTTAAAGTTGATGCGAGAATAGAAAAGTTCTGTTGATTCAAGACGAATCGATTGATCTATAGCATTGATACATTTTATTAAAGAGTAAGGAAGCTATGGTAATGCATAATATTTGAAAATACGGTTTTTCATAGTAAAGCTTTTTTCTTCAATATAATTCAAAGTTGATGCAAGAATATAAAAGATTCCTTGGTTCGAGACGAATCGATTGACCTACAATATTAATAAATTTTATTAAAGATTAGGGAAGTTATGGTAATTTATATATTTTTAAAATCGATTTTTATACTAAAAATGTTCTAATTCTCATAATTTAAAGTTGATGCGAGAATAGAAAAGTTGTGTTGATTCAAGACGAATCGATTGATCTATAGCATTCATACATTTCATTGAAGTGTAAGGTAGCTATGGTTATGCATAATATTTGAAAACACGGTTTTTTATAGTAAAACTTTTTTCACTAACATAATTTACAATTGATGCAAGAACGGAAAAGATCCCTTGATTCGAGGAAAATCGATTCTTGATCTATAATATTGATACACTTTATTGAAGATTAAGGAAGTTATGCTCATTTATAATATATGAATCATCTGTTTCTAACAGAAAAACTTTTTTCATCGACATAATTTAAAGTTGACGACGCATGAATAGAAAAGATTTTTTGATCATAAATTTTCAAATAGAATAATTCTGACAATTTAAAAAAAAAAATCATAAAGCTGGCAAAGGGATAGGGTGCGATAGAACTTTTCCCTTCCCTTTTCCAGCTCGAAAAATTATCATTTCGAATTCAAAATTTGATTTGTCTTTATATTTCAAAAATTGTTTGTATTATTTTGTAATTTTGTATTTTTGTAAATTTCTATTTTTAAATTGATCAAAATGAAGACTTTAGTTTGTCTATTATTGAAAAAAATAACTAATGCTTCCTCTATGAGGAAGCAAATACATTTGCGAACGGGAAGCAAAGTGCTCGTGAAATGAGCACCATATAATTATAAATACAAACAAAGTGGAAACACTCGAGATCGAATTCACAGCTATTTATTTATTTGATTCATTTTATCCGTTTTATTCCTTTTATTAATTTCGTGGACTTTATTCATGTTCTTCATTTTATTGATAATTTATTTGAGGATAATAGGAATTCCTTAGCACCCCCTCTCTCCAAAAGCTTATCACAAAAAAGGTTTTTCTTGCTCCACCCTATTCAAAAAATATTCATATTTATCAGCAAAAAATTGTCATTACTTTACAAATAACTAGTTTTTATAATTTTGGAAATCCCGAAATTTATGCATGAATCAAATAAATGATTGATAAAAAAAATCAATACATTGATAAAAATATTTTTGTGTCAAAAATAATAATTGTTGTATTCCTAAAATATATTTTTGAAACTCTTTATTATTGTCTTTATAATATTTATGCATATTCACAGTAATATATTGAAAAAAAAAATTAGAAACAAAAAAAATTTGAAAAAAGTACCAGGACACGAACGCCTGACGGCCGAGTCTGTAGCCTAGGACCTAGCCCATTACCCTGACGCTGCTTACTCTATCGGCTCATAATTCAAACCCATAGTGATTCTTCGCGCATTTCTTGTTCTTGTTCGGACTTCAGAGCATCGCAGCGCGAATTTGACAGCTGGCCTATATGCCGCGTTTGCTTTGCTGCTTACTACTACAGTCTTATGGTTATCACATACACAGGACATCTCAATTTTATTCTGCTTTTTTCTCCATTTCGCGACGTATTTCGCAAAATTGAGGGTCACCATTATCAAGTTTTGGGTCTTCGGATATCGGATGACCTCTGAAAATGCTTCTGTGATGTCAGAATTGTGAGTAAAAAAATAAATTTGCGAACTGTTCTCACCGTTCAAATACTGTCTTCTGCTATCCGCAGATTTCTCCCTGTCAAAAAATTTATAATTTCCGTGAAAATAATGATTGCCTCAGCAAAAGGCTTCATTCCTCTAAATTTTATTGATCCGAGGATCTAGCAAAACCCCGGATATTTGACAAGTTTTCTTTCTTTCGTTCTCAAATACTTGGGAAAAAATATATATGAAGTCAGTGCCGTAACAATCAAGAAAAAAATTCAAAGTCGGATTGAAGCAACACCCTTAACATTTTCAAGGACGAAATTTGTATTGAAAATAAATATTGCAAGTTGCGCTCATACTTCGTGGACAATTTAAATATATTTAAAAATATATGAACGTTTGAATTATGCACGAATAACACTTTAAAGATTAAAGAAATTTTTATTCGAAATAAACATTGCAAGTTGCATTCAAGTTTCGCGAACGTTTTAAAATATGATAAATAATATATTAACGATTTTATTATATATACACTGTCCTCAGACAGGAAAAGAACGGTAAAAACGTTTATTTGCATCCGAATTCTGCTTTTTTGCAATCACAATTTTTGTGCGTCCACTCTACCGGAAGAAACTGAAAAGTTCGGAAAGACCGCGTCGGAAAGATTCAGAAAGGTTTCGGAAAGAGGTTCCGATCCTTTCCGAATCCTATGTGAACTTTGCTTCCGTTTCTTTCCGAACGTCGAGCTGTCTCATGAACCTTTCCGAGTCTTTCCGAATGTCCCACTCTCCGACTTCTTTTCGATCATTTCCGAATGTCGCCGAATGTTTCCGATTTCGTTCCGAATGACTCCCCACTTTACTCTTTCCGAATGTATCCAATTTCTTTCCGAATCGAACAAAAAATATATATATATATATATTCTCATAATAATAATTCATTTTTATCTTCAAAGCATTTTAAATTGCAGGAATCCTATTGATTCCTTTTGGATCCAGCGAAGGCGATTCCTAAAAACCTAGAAATAGGGAAATTTCATAACTCAGAAAGCCTTTTTGACTTTCGTACATTACGTACAATCGTACATTATTGCTGCACATTATCACATCTAAACATTCCAAACTTCGAATATTCCATTTGCCCAACTCTCATTTGTAATTACTATAATAAGTGCTTTATAAAATTCCTTTTTTGTACGGTAAAAATAATACACTATGAAATATAAATTTCACAGAGCTGGACAGAATGATGACAAGCCATAAGAAGCGTCACTTTGATCGATTTCCATATTCACAATAAAAAACAAGGTATACTGAAAAAATAACTAAGCCCGCAATGACGTTTTACTGAAAAACTGGAAAGCACTATGGGAACTTAGGAATATCCGGCTTTTGTTGTGATTTCAATCAAGAATCTTCGGAAAAGCTCTGACAGCATCTCATCGTCGTCTCTGCTTGTCTCCAGCGCCATTTTGATCTAAGATTGTCGCTTACTCACTCACTCGCTCCCAGTTGTGCAATCGATAAACCCAACCGATAGTAAGTATTCGATTGCACTAATACTCGACTGAACCAAAAGAATTGAATGTCATTATAAGTTTTAAAAAATGTCGTTAATGAGCGTCAACCTCTGCCAATGATAATGATTCTTGTAGATCTCACAAAAAATATAATCACATTTAATTACTTTGTTTCAAATGATCTTTGGTTCAATCGAGTTCAGTGCAATGGAATACCTGCTATAATTGATATGAATGAAATCGATGAAACAAAATGGCGACGCAAGAGACACTGCTGATAGTGATTTTCCGAAGATTTTTGTTTAGAATCACAAAAATTTTCGGATATACCTAATTTCCCATAGTGCTTTTAGTCAAACATTGTTTTGTGCAGTTATTCTTGGAGTAAATCTGTTTTTTTTTTAAGTCAATATAAAAATGGAGCCAAGTGATGCTTCTACAAGTCCAGCTTAGGGCAAATTATATCTCATATACAGTACATTTTTTTTACAATACAAAAAAGCAATTTTATGCAAAAAGGAGATACAGTAATTAAAAATCATGGTTGCGCAAATGGAATATTTGAAGTGTGGATGTAAAAAAGGTTTTCCTAATAGTTATGAAATTTTCCTATTTCTAGGTTTTCAGGAAAAAATCTTTGTACGACCGTTTATTTTCAGAAGAAGAAAATTCGAAAATTGGAGTGAATTTTAATAATTTGTTGAAAATTCAGCAATTTTGTTATAAAGTCATTCTTTTTGGTAGAAAATTCAACTGTTTAATTGAAAATTAATCTGTTCCATCTTTTTTTTTATTACAAATACAACAAATATATTTGAAAGTAAAACTACTTTCTTAAACATACATTTTTTTTGGTGATGAATTATCTTGTTGTTTGAAAAATTTCATATTTGGTTAAAAATTTATATTATTCAATTGAAAATTCAACTATTTGATTAAAAATTCCTGTATTTCATTGAAAGTTCATCTTTTTATGATAGAATATTAATCTGGTTGTTGACTAATATTCATCATTTTGGTTAAAAATGTATTTCTTTGGTTGAAAGTTTAACTATTAGGTTGAAGATTTCCTTAAAAATTCAAATATTTGTTTGAAAATTTCTGAATATATATAATAAGAACATGAATAAAAATATATTTATTATTTTTATATTTATTTTATTTATATTGCTTTTTATATTTCATTATTTTTATACATTTATTTCAATTAATTTTCAATTCATTTATTTTTTTGTTTTAATTTATTTTATTAGTAAATTATATGTTATTATTTATTATATTTATTTATTTAAAAATGAATATATATACATATATAATAATTACATCATTTAATTTATATTTTACATTGCACATTTACTTGGAAAGAAATCGGAAACATGCGGAACGAACATAAACTAGTGGGACACAGGTGAAAATTCGGAATAAGCTATTGGGACACTGCGACATTTATTCGGAAAGAAATCGGAAAGGATCAGAACGAAGTAAACGCAGTGGGACACTTCGGCAAAAAGTTCGGAAAAGCTTCGGAAACCTTCGGAAAGAGAAAGCGTTCGGAAAGAAACGGAAGCAAAGTTCACATAGAAATCGGAAAGGATCGGAACGGTACTTCCTTTCCGACCCTTTCCGTTTCTTGCGCTAGGGCAGCGCACAAATCGGAAATCACAAAGTTGCCTCATATGAAATTTCGCATGCAATTGTACCACTATCCATACATAACCTTACTATCATGTTGTCAAATGATAGTGCACTTGTTAAATTGATTTCCATTTTGTGATTTTACAATCGACACATAAATTTATAGGTCATTATTATTTTACCAAATTTAAGGTGACCCGAATAGTTTCCAACGTTCAACCCAGTGAGAAAGAAACGATTGGACGCATGCTGTTGTGAATCAGAAATTTTAAGAATGCGGATTCACGTGATGGTGCGCTCTATCGATTTGGAGCGTTTGAATCGGTTAGCTCGGTAGAGTGCTATGAATCGGCTAATTCTCATTAAATGTAAAGTTTGTTCTATGACTTAAATCGGAGCGACTAACCCCAAATATTTTCAATAGGTGTTTTCCGATTATCAACAAGAGCTTAAGAATCATTTGAAAACGCTCGGAAAA
The DNA here is from genome assembly GCA_932195095.1 of Andricus curvator. Classification (NCBI taxonomy): domain Eukaryota; kingdom Metazoa; phylum Arthropoda; class Insecta; order Hymenoptera; family Cynipidae; genus Andricus; species Andricus curvator. Next base: position 19,424 of record CAKNYM010051028.1, read on the forward strand.
GGAGCACATAGCAATAAGTGATAAGCTGTCGGAAAGTACCGATTGATGCAGAATTATTCTCAATCCCATGCAGAAATTTTGCCGTGGCCCCGATCGGGTTCGGATCTGGCCAAATCCGGCGCGGATCCGGAAACCGACCTGGGCCTGACCCGTGATGAAACACACGGCCCGATCGGTGCCGAACGTGGCAGCCCGATCTGGCTGCCAGGTCGGTCCCGGACCGGATCCCGATTAATTTCCTGTTGATAATGTTTATAAAATTTGGGTATTTTTTCTAAAATAATTAATAAAAAACAAAGTAAAAAAAATTAATGATTATATTATATAGGAATTAATTAATTAATATAAAATTATTAGAAATAGAGAGAACATAATTAGTTAGTTTTCATGGCCGCGTGTTGCCTGTCGATTTCCGCCCCAATCTTTCGCGGGTTTGAAATTCGTTGTCAATATCTGGATCGTCACGATCGATTTCATTTCCCACAGCTTCCGGTTCATCGAAATTAATATTTTCTTCATCTTCATCATCAGCTTCAGGACCTAAAATATAATTAAATACACGTTTGTCAGCCTTCTTAGAATATAACGTTATATTTACAAATTGAGACCGTAATTATTTATAGGTATTAAATTATGAGCTGAATGATTTCCTATTAATTAAAAAAAAACAAATAATGTCAATTGAGGATAGCCGTGAATATATAAATCTTGATAAACAAATTTAATATTAATTTTAATATTGAGGTTAGGTTTCACTGATTTACTTACTTGCATTTCCGTCTCGTAAATATGATATCCTGGTTATTGCACGGTGTTTCTGAACCCGCGGAGTGCTTTTACGCTTTGGCATTGTTTATTGAATCCTTTTTCACGCATCACACTTGAAATTTAGTTTAAAATTAAATAGCTGTCAAAACTGCACACACGTCATTCGCTACTTCACAGAACACATACTAGGTGTCGTTGTAGGCGGTAACCCGGCCACCGGGTCTGACACGACGCTGAAACCACGAAATATACCCTATCCGGGATAGACCGCGGGGCCAACCCGATCAGGGCCTGATCGGTAAAATGGATCCAGTATGGGGATTTCTGCACAATGAAACGGTGACATGAAGGTTGTGTTCGGTAAATAGTAAAAGGCAGATTATATATATTTTTATTCAATGCTAGTGAATCGGAAGTGATAAAAAAAATTGTGAATAGGAAAATTCTGATAATTGAATATTTGTATTTTATTCATGTTTTACGATAAAAAGTAATCAATATACATTTAAAATTTAATTGATGTTATATAAAAAGAACTGAATATTATATAGGTCATAAAAAGTTACAATTGAAGAAAATAAATGATATGCAAATTAAATTGAACCTAGATGAAGTAGGAAATTATAAATTGAGTAAAAATATTGAATTTTAAAATAAAATAATAAATTTTAAAAAAATGTATAATTTATTTCATGTTTTTACGTGTAAAAATAATAATGAAAACAACGTTTTCGTGCTAAATACAGTTTATTTATATAAATATATATTTTCATTTAAAAATACAAATAGAAAATTATCATATAAACAATACGAGAAGACTGCATACATATTCAAGAAATTCATGTAAGGTACTATACATATGCATCTCATTGGGAAGATCGTCTCATCACAATGCTATATGTAAATCTATACATAACATTACGCAAATTTTTTAAAATGATTTTCATAAAATTGGACTTTAGTATATAAAATAATAATCATTATAACTTTATGCAATTTATTGCATCAATATTCCTAACTGCTCTCGATAACATTCGGAGGTTTACAAGCATAATTTTTCCCTTCAAACTGTAAATAAATTATTTTAGAGCGCACTGTTTTTAAAGGTACAATCGTTTTCTCCACGATACCAGTTACTTCCCATATATGAGGCATTTCTACTTCTCCGACCATCATCTTACTCGATTCTAATTTCCACACATCAAGATAACATTCACCGTCATTAGCCATGTCATTTATTTGCAATATTTGCGCAATAGATCCACATTCGAGTTCGATAATACTGTCATTAAATTGTGATCCGCGATTATAGTCTACACTCCCTGCAAGAAACGTAAAATTCAAAAGTATTGTTTCGCATTCACGATTTGTTTCCGTGAAGTCTGTTATGTGTCAGTTCCGCATTGGAGGTTAGCCGAAAACGTTCAAATACGTTACTTCTTATATAACATTGAATTCCTGAATGCGTTTGAATACGAAAGATAAAAATTTTTGCACGCAATGCTTTTTAATGCGAGACTTCACATTCGTTTTAATGCTTTCTAATGCGACCGAATGAGAGAAAATTTCAGAGCGAAATGAAAACTTTTTAAATCGAGAGTTCGCATTACTTTGAATCCTTTTGAAAGCGAAAGAATGAGACACATTTTTTGAGCGAGCTAAAAACTTTTCAATGCGAAAGTTCGCATATGTTTAAATACTTTTGAATGCGATAGAATGAGACGAAATTTTTTATCGAGTGAAAACTTTTTAATTCGAGAGTTCGTACTGGTTTGAATACTTTTCAATACGAATTAATGATGGAAATGTTTCGGTTGAGTGAAAACTTTTCAATACGAAAGTTCGCATTAGTTTTAATGATTTTAAATGCGATCGAATGAGAAGAATGTTGTGCTTGAATTGAAAACTTTTTAATGCGAAATGTCGCATTGGTTTAAATTTTGCAAATTCTAAAAGTTATTGGAATACTTTTGTATGCGTAACCGCGGATTAAAATTTTATTCAATATTTTATAAAATGTTTATTTATTTATTAATATTTATATATTTATTTGACATTATTTTTAAAAAGTTTTACAATAAACAGGAACCGCTTGATTACTTTTATACTTTTAAATGTGGAAGATCCACAACTGCCATCTCGCATTCGGCGTCTTGAAGTTTAATGCGAACCAATACTTTGTAATGTGAATCATCGACACTGCCGTTTCGCATTCAGCGTGAAGAAGTGTAATGCGAACCAGTACGAACTAATACTTTTAAAATCTTTTTTTCGGAACAAAAAACAGAATTGAATCGCATTCAAAATGTCAATACATTTTAATACTTTTCAATACGACGTTTTTTGCAGGGCTATGATATGTTTGCTTCTGATAAATGCATTTGGTGAATATTTTTGCATTTAACGTTTCTTTATCAACGGAAATTTGAGGAATTCCAAAGAAGGTAACTCCTTTCTTTATTTGTGCACTAAGTGTAAACTTTTTTTCCTGAAACAGACTATCGCAGAATGCTTTGACTACTGGCGATGATGAAAAATTGCGAGCCTTACACAGATAAGACATTATTTGCATTGATTTTATAATCATTTCTAGACCAATATTTTTCGTTCCAGTAGGAAGACTTTTGAGAAAACCAATGTTGCTTTCGAAAGGGAAAGTTGATGTAAGCGCAAGAGGCCCAGTACATACAATACATTCAACTATGTGTCTTATCATGTGCATGTTGAATTTCATTGATCCTATTCCACGTAACTGCTGAAAGCGTTCTAAATACTTTGCAAGATTTTCGTGACAGTCCATAAGTTCTTCTTGGCTAATTTCGAGTTTTAAAAGCGTGTACATACACTTCACTAAAACAGCATAATTTTGTACAATGTGTGATGGCAGTAAGTCAATGATCATAGGTAAACTGTAGAATAAGAACCAAGATTTCCACGCAGTTCCCTTCCATGCTGACCTCTCACTTAATTTTTGAGGAGGAGTATAAACCTCATGACTGGGTTTTATTTCCATCAAACGATTGTCAATTCTTTGTATAATTGAACGTGAAAAATGGTATTCCGGTGAAATTAAATCAGCGACTGGATCCAGAAGGACAGTGTGAAGGTAGTCAAATGAAAACGACCAGACAATATCGAAGTATGGAAGATTCATGAAAGCTGAAGATCCTTACCTCTTGAGAATTCTAGTGATGCTGACAGTGTTCGGTTTTGTATGTCCTTACGATGAGATGCGGTTGATCGTAATGGAGAAGGTTTTTCTTCGCAGGGAAACCTAACTGCACCTTCGGCATATACTCCTTTAAATAACAAAAAGTACAACTATAAAATCCACTATGTTTAATTCTATTTTGAATTAACGCTCGAGCTGGAGAGTCAACTGCACAGAATAGAGGAATGAATTTTAACGCATGAATCTGATCGTCTACCACTACTAACACATCCTCTTTACTTAATTCTATCGCCTGGTCTACAAAACTTTGTAAAAACAAATTTAGTAATTCTGGACTTGGTTCTTTATGGAGAATCATAACACCAACCAGAGTGATAAATTTAAATCTTATAGAAAGAGGCAGTGCTGGAAACAGTATCAGAAGAGGCCAAAATCCTGTTTTACATTTTAAGGGATTTTTTGCAGTAGCACCGTCTGTAGCTACGGTATACGTTATAACATTAGGATGCTTTTCAGAAATATTACAATGAAGCTCACCATCGTCAACATCACACATTTTCTGAAGTACTTTCTTCCTACTTTGAGATTTAACTTTATCAAAAAATGCTTTTGCTACCTCTAGCCTTTTGAGTAACTGTTCTATTTGATATTTCAAGTTTATAATCTGAAAAGAATTTGGCGATCCCAGTGAAAGTTGATATTCTTCAGAACACTTATCACAAATCAGTACTTTTACCTTTTCTTTTGAGAAAGCATCCCTACCTGTCACAAGTAAAGAGGTTGTGCATCGCGTACAATAAAAATGAAGTTTAACTTTTTCTTGCGGTGGATCGTAAACTTTTGAGAACATATAATTTGAAACTTTAAAATTATCAAATTCAGGTCCGGCGCAAATTCTAAACATTTCAAACAATTTGAGACGAGCTTCTAAAACAATGTGAATTTTATTCTTACATCTGAGGTAGAATCTAGCGGAAGTATCAGTTTTCTTGATGTCAAACTCATCAGACATAACAACTCGTTAAAAACTGATTGGTACCAAAAACCAACTTCATCAGACAGAATTCTTAACTTTCTGTCCCACCACCCCCAACGTCATAAAATAGGTGTGATAAACAACTTAGTAGACAGGGCTATCCTTCTTGCTGATAAGGACTTTCATTCTGCAAACATCAAAAAAATCAAAGACACTTTGAGAAAAAATAATTACCCCGCAGAATTGATCAATAGAACTGTTAGAAAAAGATTGCTGATCCTAGAAGATAAAAAGAAAACTGATACGATCACTGCAGTAGATGTGTCAGTGAGTGCAGGGCAATCGGAACCATCGGTGAGCTCACAAACACAACCAGCGAACACCAATTCAACGCCCACTAACCAAGTGACCGCACCACATGGTAGATATTTGTCTCTTCCTTATGTGCAGGGCCTCTCGGAAAAGTTAACCGGTATTCTCAGACCCTTTAATATAATTCCAGCGTTTAAAAATAATAACGACCTTGCTTCATTATTTAAATCCACAAGAGATAAGATACCATTGGAGGAAAACTTTGACGTAGTTTATAAAATTCCCTGTATCGACTGTGATTCCCCATATATTGGTACCACAAAACGCCCTTTAAAAACTAGAATCAAAGAACATAAAAATGACGTGTACAAGAAACCCAGCTCATGGACAGCCATGACTAAGCACGCTTGGACTGAGGACCACAAATTTGATTTCAGTAATATTAAAATCTTAGAAAAGTCGAATTGTTACAAAAAAAGAATGATGTTAGAAATGACCCACATAGCTAGCCACAAAAATTCGGTTAATCTGAGGACGGATATTCAGAACCTTTCAGTTTTCTATCTGCCACTTCTCCAAAACAATTAAACTTAATAGTCTCATCAAAGAGAATTAAATCAAAAAATAATGTAGGAAAATAGCAAAAAATACATTCATAGCCGCCAAGTGTCAACAAGAACATATGATTTTTAAAGTATCTCCAGAATCGTAGGTCGCTTTTAGGTGTACACAGAAATATTTCAATACTCAATAAAATGTTTTATGTATTTTCTCGGGATAACGAAGCCCCACTGTAAAACAGTCGCGTTTCATATTTCTTCAAACGTCTCCAAAGCCCTTGAAAATGCAAGGGAAAAGTCAGACACACAAACACATGATGCACCAATACATGTAACACCCGCACTCTTAGTGACCGTAAAAAAATGGAAAAAAACCTCAGTCTCGAATAGAGTTTCCACAAATGAACAACTTTGTGAGCCACAGTGAAGAAGAGACAAAATTGAATAAAATGTAACTTGCCATTTTATACAAGGTTAGTTTGCGCTGAATAATTTTATAATTTTTATAAAAAATACACCCCCCCCCCCCATACGAGTTTGTTCTTAAAAAAGAAAAAGCTTAAATAATAGTTGTTTCGTAATAATATTATCTGTTGACCTACATCTTAGACAAAAAAATCTGGTGCTTATATTGATGAGAATCGAAATTTGATAAATGTAGATTTTAAAACTATTTGTTAAGAATATTCCATCTCTCCGTAGGACAATATTTTAATTATGTCACTTCGCTCAGATTCGAATAATATGTGTAGCAAAGAGCTTAGTCCCTAGGAAATGAGAGTCGCGTTACCTTCATTGGGGAAAAATACATGTTTCATCCATAAAACAATTAGTACATAAATTAATCAAAAATTCTTAGCAAACTTGAGATATACGCTAAGCCGAAAATATAATAGTTAAAATCCAAGATTTTATTACTTTAATTATTAATGATAATTTTCGTCATACCAAAACATTATATTCTAACAGCCCCTACAAGCATACCTTGCAAAAAAATCTTCACATTGTACCATGTAAAATCATTTTTTCTAGAATAAAGCACTGATGAGGACCCCCACCTGGGTCGAAACGTCTGTTTAACTTGTAAAAAATCAAGCATTTCTTATTTCTGGATCCTAAAGCCAATCACAACATCAACTACGAAGAATCTAAGAAACTATAATATTCACTTTTGCAGAATTTTTATATAAGAAATTAAGAACAATAACTTGTATATTAAATTATTCTTGCCACTTGAAATGTATATATCACACGTATAACCTTACTCAGATTTTTATATGTGCCGATCAATCGCGATCAATACCGATGGTTTCCGAAATTTTGAATTTTTGGGGCTGATACAAATTTTGACCACGCGCAGGCGTTGAACTGAGGCTTTTTATTAGCCAATTTTAATATTTCGACAGTGGGATTCGCGGGATTCCTGCAGATATTTATGAGACGCTTGCGCACTTGGAAAAAGTCAGTTCGGTAATCTTCGGCTGTCTCTTCGGTACTCTTCGCAGATTCTATTTTCTAGGGACACTAGTTTCAGTATAAGCACGCGTGTTATGTTTAGAAAAGACAAAGGAAAACTGGCGACCTGCATCAACCGGCGTTTTCATTTGTGTTTAGTGGTGCAGTTTGTCTAATTACCATATATACTACAAGTGCGACTAAGTTTTATTTTGTAAATATCAAAGTGCCATAAACTTTGTGCAACAATGTTTGCTGCTGTGCAGTTATGTGATGGAAGCAGTGAGAGATTAAATGTACCGGCATCTGACTTGAAGAGTTTTTATCCGCTTCATTACACAAAAATCACAAATCTAAAGTTAAACTAAATCAGACGTACGAAGACGCTGTGGTTTTGCACGTTGCAAGTAAGTAGTGAAATTTATTCTTGGGATATAGATATTTTTCAATTTTTTCCATGATTCCTATTCTTCTTTTTCTTAGGTTAGGGGACTTATTTTTAAATATTTTAATCTGTTAAAAGATATATATAATATCGCGTTTATCCTACCTAATAGCATGAAATG
>CAKNYM010051029.1:0-12250 GCA_932195095.1 Andricus curvator
ACATAGTCGGTTTTCATCAAATCTCCACGTTTTGAGACCCCCTGAGCCAGAAAAAACGGTTTTTACCAAGGTGTCTGTCTGTCTGTAGTCTGTCTGTCTGTCTGTCTGTCAGTCTGTCTGTCTGTCTGTCTGCCTGTCTGTCTGTCTGTCTGTCTGTCTGTCTGTCTGTCTGTAGCCACGATAACTTTCGAAAAAATGATCAGATTTGATTGAGCTTTGGCAAACTTTTTTATGGCCGAAAAATAGAGAACGAGTTCGTTAACCAGCTATTTTGGATGAAAATTCAAAAAGTGAGCACATTTTGAAAATTTTTGAGACCACTTTTTTTTAAGATTTAAAAATTCTATGTATGGTTATTAGTAGTACACAAAATGACGAACAAAATATTCTAATGACTTTTCGTGATAAAACAAAAATTACTGGAGTTATAGCATTTTCAAAATTCCAAAAAACAAACGAAAATGTACATTTTAAGCCGAAAAACGCACGATATGAAAAAAAGTCAAGAGGAGAAAAACGTTGCTTTTTGAACGCCCTATAATATTTTCATAACAACTTTTTGAATTTTTTGAAAAATAAAAAATTCAAATTTTGATTGCACAAAAAAATAATCAAAAATTCCATTTTGCTGTGAAACTATGCAAGATACGAGAAAAGATCAATCCACCAAAATTGTGCACCCAAAAAAGATCTACAAATTTCTTATTATTCACTTTTTGATATGACGCGTAGTTTTTGTTTTATTCGTAAAAAACAGCATTGAAAATAGAAAAATCAAATGCACAGAACCGAGCGTGGAACGCAAGGTTCAAATGATTTTCAAATCAAATATCGAGCGCGAAGCGCGAGTGTCTGGATGAGAATGTGTTCCTTAAGGTCGATAGAACCTTGAGTAAATGAAGTTCCTTTTCAGTCTAAAATAAAAACAAATTTAACAATCACTTAATATGTAGAGGTTTTGATAATTTTATAATATTTGCAAACAAACTTTTTCTTTTCATCGAAGTCGAACACGAAGTTGAAAAATCTAGAGCAACCGAGCGTAAAGCGCGATGTAGATACGCCCGAGCGCGAGGTGAATACATAATCGAGCGCGAAGCGCGAGATCCAACAGTTGCGCGCCCTAGGCGCGCTCAAACTTGCGAGCGAAGCGAGCCGCGCGCGAAGCGCGCGATGAGAATGTGCCCGCGAAGCGGGCAGATTTTTTTTTATTGAAGATTCATCACTTTGATTGAAAATTGAACTATTTTGTTGAAAATTTGTCTTTTTGTTGGAAAATTAATCTTCTTGACTGAAAATGCCTCTTTTTCGTGGAAAGTTAAACTATTTGGTTAAAAATTGATCTATTTTTTTTAATGTAATATTTCCAATTGAAATATTAGGTATTCGAAGGGTTTCAATTTAAATTTAATATTAGTACCTACATTCATTTTATTTAAAAGAAGTCATTCCCCTATTTTCGTGAAAAATCTCCGTGTTTCCCCTATTTTGAGAGCATTTTGGCCTGTGAAGCCGAATAAATAAAAATTTCCAATATCATCAATAAATAAAGACATTGTTTATTTGCAGCTACAGAATTGATTCATCTTCCGGGTTTAGTTTCCCGATTAAATCGTCAGCAATTTCTTCGCTGTCGATGATGTCATTTCAAATCTAAAAAATGAAAAATAAATAATTTAAGAAATTTTTTAAGTTTATCATCAAAAATAAATGTCTTTTGAAGTGTCTTGTTTCTTAATGTATTCAAATATAAGGGGTAAAAAGGGGATTATATACATTTTAGAAAATTGATTTTAGGTCCTTGACCAGGTTTATTAGTAAATTTTGTCGGTTGTACTGGTCGATTTAACATCAGTAATTTACCAATTAACCTTGTCCACAACCTGACATAAATTCTCTAAATTGTATTAAGATTCGACAATTATTCTGATTAGAATTATTCAATGAAAAATTCCACAGGTAATTAAAATTCTGATAAGCCTCATCCTGTGAAATAGGAAAAGCAAGAAACGATCTGCCATGGCCCTGGTGGCGTAATTGGTTAAACGATCCACTCGCGAATAGTGGCGTTCCCGGTTCAAATCCGGGCCGAGGCAGATTTTTTCTCATTTCTGCAAAAACTATTTGACCAGTACAATAAAGAAAACTTAACATCAGAAATTTACAAAATACTATAGTATAAAGTTTCATCTCTAAAAGTCTAATTTCCTGAGTACAGTATCAAAGTGATGATCAAAACTTATACTAAGTTTAATTAACAGTCTTCAATTCGTTAGCGGAACGGTAAAATACGTGACTGGAATCTCACTTTCGCAGAAAAATTAGTACGCCTACTGCGATGTACTGCAGTCTGATTAAAATGCAAAGGCGTAAAAATCGATTGATGGATAAAACGAATCACAGTGGTCCAGAAATCACTTCGATAAATTCTTGAATTGATTTCGGTATTTCCACTAAAAAAAATGATCAAAGTAGAATTAATCAATTATCATACTGCGTCCATTTCGCACAAATCACTCAAAGGGAATTTCAAATCTTGAGTTCCGGAATTAGAAATTCGATAGATTGACAGAAAATAGATGAAAATTAATTCAGGTCTGCAATCATTATTGAGTGATGGGCACTATTTTGGATTTGGGTGTAAACCTGAACTGAACGTCGATATGCATTAGGAATAATTGAAACGTTTGACATAATACACTATCGGCCAGGTCCTATTACATGGTATAAATACCAATATCATTAAACGTGTATAGGGCATAATTTATGATCGACGTTTGCAAATATCCCCGTTTATATGTAGAATAGCTCATCGTGATTTATCAGTATGAGCCTGTGTATTATGGATATTTAATGAATTCATTAATAACTTTGTTCTCAATTAATTAAAAAGTATCAAAAGTACAAATTATGATCGAAAAATATGTAATAAAATTAATTCTACACATTCCTTTGAGGAAAAACCCTGGTGGAACACTTTTTACATAACAGGATAACCAATATTTAGAATGTTTTATTGAGATAATTTGAAATTAAGATGACACATGATAGCTATTGCAGAAAAAGCTTCTACGTTCAAACTTTGAAGAAATGGTACAATATTAAAAGACAATAATGAATAATGATTATTAAACAAAAAATCCTTACGTTTCAAATTTTTTTTAAAACCTATTGCAATCGATTGGGCACCATATATGTCATTTGAAATTATGTAATTGCAATGTTCTCGAAATTTGTTATTCTGGGTCGAAAAACAACAACTTTTTAACTGGAAATGAAAATTGTACAGTTGAGAAAGAACTTAACACGATCATGGAAATTAAAAGTTTCGAACTCTTAAAGATAAAAATTTTTTCATGTAAAGTTATAAAAACTTGACTGAAAATTAAAGCACTAAAATTGAAATACTTTTGAAATAAAAACTTAGCAAATTAAAGCTTCAAGCTTTTTCAATTCAAGGGGTCAATGATTGACGCTTATAAAATGGAAGCTTTTAACACTTTTCAGTTGAAAATTTTGTTATTAAAAGTCGTTAAACTGCAAAATCTTCAATTTTTAACTTTTATATATTGCACAGTTCAAATATTTCAAAGAATAGAAATTCACGCTATCATTTTCAATGCTATAAATTGTAAAATGATTTCAAAAATTCATAAATTAAAAAAACTATTCATTCTAATCAATTTTAAGCTAGAACATTAATTTATACATTAACATTGGTTTTGTATCCTTGTAAATATTCTTTCAAAAATTTTTTAAAACAAAATTAATTTAATGATTTTCCAGGAATCTAATGAAATTTTTTTTATTATTTCGGAACACGAATTTTTCTTACAATTATTCCAAAATTATGCAAGATTAAAAAAATTGCCTTAACCCTTTGAAGCACACATTTTTCCTCACTTACGAATTGGTTGAAACTTCATGCAAGGAAGGTTTTTGGGGTCGCTGACTACGAATCGGAAGTTAAAATTCAATTTTTCAAAGTGGCGGATCCAATATGGCGGCAAAAAATTAAAAAAATTTCCCCTAGCTTCAAAATGGGTTCTCGGGGGTTTTGTGGGTCGCTGATTCCGAATCTGAAGTAAAAATTACAAAATTCAAAATGGCGGCCAAAAACTCAAGTCCAGTGGCTTCTAAGTGGGCCCTCAATGGCTTTTTTGGTCGCTGATTACGAATCTGAAGGAAAAATTCCAAAGTTCAAAATGACAGATACAATAATGCGGCCAGAAAATTAAGATATGGGTCCAGTAGTTAAAAAATGGGTCCTCAGAGGGTTTTTGGGTCGCTGATTACTAATCTGAAGTCAAAATTCCAAAATTGAAAACAACGGATACAAAAATTATTTAAAAATTTGTTGTCCGTCAGATTGGATCCATCATTTTGAATTTCGAAATTTTTACTTCAGATTCGTAATCAGCGACCCGAAAAAGCTACTGAGAGACCATTTTGAAGCCACCGAAATTTTGAATTTTGCAATTTTGACTTTAGATTCGTAATCAGCGATACAAAAAGCTCTCAGACATTATTTTTAGCTGATTTAGTTGATTCGTCAAAATTACATTTAGTGTCTAAAAAGGCTGTCTTTTTTCACTTTGTTTATTCATGAAATCTATTTCTTTAGGAAACTATGTGAAAAATATTAAAAAGCGAGCTTAAAAAAGTGCAATACATGTATGGCATCATGCTATTTAAAAAAAATCATTTTTAGTTTTTCTAGGAATTTAAATGAAAAATTTTTATTCTTTTGAAACCTCTTAAATTTCTTTAAAGGCGTCTACATTTTTTGTTTGAAATCTTCAAGAATATACTTTTTATTTTGAATGTTTTGAAATCTTTTCGAGTTGTAAATTATTTTGAAATATTTTTTTTCATCTTTTTAAATATTCTATGAATATTAATTTAATCCCAATAAATTACGCGTATAAAATGGAAGCTTTTAACACATTTCATTTGAAAAACTGTTAATTAAAAGCCGTTAAACTAAAAATTGGTGATTTTTAACTTCAATTTGATCAACTTTTCCTCAATTATTCAATTTTTATTTGCAGTCAAAAAGTTGTTCTTTTTCGACCCAGGATGACAAATATTGACAACATTGCAAAGAAATAATTTTAAATGACATATAATGGTGTCCAATGATATTTGGAATAATATCCAATATATTAATATAATGTCCAATATATTTGAAAAAAAAACTTCGAACGTAAGGTTTTTTGTTGTTTAATAATGATTATTTATCCTTGTCTTCTAATATTCAACCATTTCTTTAAAGTTTAAATATAGAAGCTTTAACGACCCTGAATTTAGCTATACATATAGATTTAAAAATTGGGGAATTTATTTAAAAAAAGTAACTGTCCTATCAAAAAACTGAAGACATATCTAGATTCGTCTCAGCCATATATCTAGGAGTTTTTCGAATTATGCGAAAAAAATCATTATTTAAACCATTATATTGTTTATAATATTCATTATTTATTTAAATAATTATTGAATAACAATTTATCTCAAACCATAATCAGATGCCGTACCTCGAATATAATAGAATCCAAACAAATTTTTCAAAATGAAAAAACACTAACTTAAACATTGGTTTTACCCCCTCCACTCTCACTATGAAAATCCTTTGAATATGTATTGTATATAGATTTGAAAATTGGGGAATTTTTTTTTTAAAGTAACAATATAATTGTTTAAATAATGATTTTATTTGCATAATTCGAAAAACTCCTAGAGATATGACTGAGACGAATGTTGAAACAAATAATGAATATTATAAAGAATATAATTGTTTAAATAATGATTTTTTTTGCATAATTCGAAAAACTCCTAGAGATATGGCTGAGACGAATCCAGATATGTCTTCAGTTTTGTGATAGGACAGTTACTTTTTTTAAAATAAATTCCCCAATTTTCAAATCTATATACAATAAATACTCAAAGTATTTTCATAGTGAGAGTGGAGGGGGTGAAAACAATGTTTAAATTAGTGTTTTTTCATTTTGAAAAATTTATTTGGATTCTATTATATTCGAGGTACGACATCTGATTATCGTTTGAGATAAATTGTTATTCAATAATTGTTCAAACAAATAATGAATATTATAAACAATATAATTGTTTAAATAATGATTTTTTTTGCATAATTCGAAAAACTCCTAGAGATATGACTGAGACAAATCCAGATATGTCTTCAGTTTTGTAATAGGACAATTACTTTTTTTTAAATAAATTCCCCAATTTTCAAATGTATATGTATAGCTAAATTCAGGGTCGTAAGATTTTTCGATCATGTACACATCTTAATTTAAAATTATCTCATTGCAATATTCTAAATATTTGTTATCCTAGGTCGAAAAGGAACAACTTTTTGGCTGAAAAACTTGCACATTCTTCTAATTATGAAATCTTGTAGTTGTATTTTTATATAAATCCTTCTAGGAAATTAAAACTGCAATAAAATACAACAATATACAATAAAATACAAAAAAGTACAGAATTCGTCCCAATAATAGAAAAGAGTTGTACTTTCCTGTAATTTTGGTTGTAATTAATTGTGTTTATTCAATTTATTGTATTAATTTTCTTGGTAGAAGTGTAATATTTTTTTTTAAATTGTAGTTTTATGTAGAAACTTATATATTACATGTCCTGCAAAAATTAAGAGTAAAGTACAAGTCGAAACGTTGATGCGGAATAGCTGGTAAAAATGTATATTTTTTTGTTTAAATTTGTACATTTCTACAATAAACTACTAGTATTCACAACATATTTCAAGTATAGTTTCCCAATATTTCAACTTTGGTGAAATCTTGTACTTTTTTGTAAAAATTTATAATTTTCGAGAGTAATTTAGGTAAAATTAAAAGTGTTCTTATGACGTCAAACAATCGAATTCAAAAAATGTAAACTTCTATAATTGTCTGTAATACCTTGTAGATTCTTTACAACAAAGGAAAAAATATATTAATAAAAAGTTATACAAATTTTTCAATTGTAGATGCTTATACTTTATTGATATTCTTTTACTCGTCTCCAAGAAAATACAAGGCAAAATTATCTTTTTGTACTCAACTGTAATAATTTGTTAAATTTTGTACATTTTTTCACAAAAAGTACACGTTTTAACAAAAAATTAGAGTTGTAGAAATGTTGTTCTTTCTCGTAAAAATTTTTTCCACCAGGGAATCCCGCCAGTTTTGTTATAAATAAACACAAATATAATTATCACGCTTCTAAATGAAGTGAGAGAGTCTAATTAAATCAAAACTAATTAAAAAGGCAATTTTCACATTATCAATTTATCAAATTACTTTTGCGGTTTTATTCCGTGTCAGGAACTGCACTATAAATTTATAAAATGTTAAGCATGTTAATTATATCCGTCAACATAACTGAAAGGAAATCAATAATTAAGCTCTCCTGTATACATTTGTTTTATGAGCTTCATTCCACGATGAATATTAATAAAAGCTGGTTGAGCTCGTGTTTATTACGGCAGAGTAATTTTCTTCTATGCTAAAACTTAATTTCCGTAAATATGTAATGTTTTACAAGTAATTCAATAAATTTCTTTATTACTAAATGCCGCATAAATACATCAGGTCATTAACATTCTGCCGCGCAAGTATGATTAGGAAGGTTGACGTAGATTGAATTATTTTATTGCACATCCTGTTTTCGCAGTTAACATTTTAATGAGCTTGTAACAATTATTCGTACTACTGTAATCGGGGTAACTAGTTTGCTCAAATTTGAACAAAGTATGAAAATAGTATTATCAGCATGCAATTGTTTATACTGCTACCTTCGAATTAATAATATTATTATATAATTATATAATATATAATTATATAATTAATAATATTAAGATTGATCTAGAATTACCGTGTTGTTTATTTAAATAACACGTTAGTTCCGCAACACTGTTCCGACCCAGGTTGCTGATCAATCTCTCTCGTGATCACCCCAAGTGAAGAGCCTCACAAAGTCATCATGTAAAGCTCTCCACTCGGGACCATTAGTATCTAAGGTCTTTTGTTTCAGGCGTCATTCACTCTACTGACACTCTTTTTCATGCATTTCTTATAAACTATTTGTCGCCTCACTTTTCTGTCCTGTCATACCTCTGTAGCTTTCTTCACGTAAATGCATTTTCGCATGGAAGCTCTTGTATTTTTAAGGCTTCTTATGTCTCTTCAAATTAGGGTCATATTCACACATTCTAACTATCCTTTCCTTACTCTGCCTCAATAAATTTCTTCCATTTTTGTCAAATAGTGTCTCACGAAAACTACATTCTTTGAAAATTCTAACGTTACTAACCTTATCCATTAGTGTTTTACCGCGCACCATGCGCAGGTATTGTATGTCAACCGCGTTGATTTTACTCTCATCCTTTTCTTGGCATGTCCAGGTCTCGCTACCGTACATCACAGTAGCTGTGAATATAGATTGATTAATTTGGATTTGGCTAACTGCACATGTTTTTGAAGAAAATAAAAAATGAAGGCCTTGAATTTCCTCAAAGAAAATCAAAGAAACATACCTACTAATCTTGTGCTACTAAAAAAATTGTCATGTATTTTGGTAAAAACTCATTTTTTGATTAAAGATTTATATCTTTTGTTGAAAATTTAACTAATCTATTTTAACAAATTCAAGCTTCTTGGTTCAAAAAACATCTTTTGGGTTGAATGTTAAATTTTCTATTAAATTAATTTTTGGAACATCCACCTCTAAAGTTGACATTTTCATGCTTCTAAATTGTGCCTAAAGGACCTTATTTGAGCAGACTGTGTGCGAATATTTTTTGCGCATGCGCAGTTTGAAGGTGGCTTACTTTAGGCACTGGTGAAAAAGTTGCGCATGCGCACTTTCGAGATGAGGTACTTTAGACACTGGCATAGGTAACTTTAAACACTGGTGTTGGTATCTACTTGAAATAAATTTAGATTTAACTTGAACAAAACATTTTTTTTGAACATTTTTTTGCGCACAATTTTTTTTCAAACATTTAAACAAAAATTTTCCAACATTTTTTTAAAAGTTTTTTTTTCAAAAAAATTTCTTTACTCCACTCTATGCAATATAAAATTAGTACTTTTCGTTACTTCCTCCTAACAACTTTTTCGGACGGGCGTTGAAAAAATAGCGTATGATACACGTGCGCATAGGTGATTGGTAATCACCTATTTTGCGCACTTGTATCACAAATAACTATTTTGTTATTTAAAATTAATTATTTTAGAATATTAATTTAGTGAAGGCCTTTTCCGGTTTCAAACAAAACTGCTTTTTAAGGTTGCTATCTTTAGGTTGCGGAAAAGGCCTTCAGTATATTAATATTCTAAGATACCGGAAAAAAATTAAAACGTTAATCATTTTAGTTGAAAATTTATCTTTTTTGTTGAAAATTTAACTATTGTGTTAATAATTATTTTAATTTTTTTTTAAATTAATTTCTTCAAATAAATATGTGACTTTTCTATTTCAGATCAAAAAGTGATCTTTTTCATTGAAAATTGATCTTTTCCCGATGAAAATTTAAATATTTGTTACAAAATTTATGTATTTTCTTGGAAATTCGTCTTTTTTGTTAACAATTCATTTTTTCACTTAATAATGTAAGTACTGCATTGCGAGTTGAATAATGATACTTATATTTGAAAATTGATCTTTTCTAGATGAAAATTTAACTATTTGGTTGAAGTTTTTTTATTTTAGTTAAAAATTCATATTTTCGGGTCGAAAATTTTTTTTTTTGTAGAAAATTTGTCTTTTTGCCTCGAAAATTCAACAATTCGGTTGAAAATTAAACTATTTGATTGAAAAATAATTTTGTGGTTGAAAATTAATATTTTTCGTTAAAAATTCAACTCTTTCTTTGAAAATTAAACTATTTTCATGAAAACCTAACTCCTTGATAAAAAATTCATCTGCCTTGTTTGAAGATTAAACTACTTGGTTAGAAGTTGAACTTCTTTGTTAAATCTTAATTTTTTTCAAGATTCACCCCTTTGGTTGAAAATTCGTCTTATTTGTTCGAAAATTAATTTTTTTAAATGAAAAGTTCACCATTGCATTTTCGGTTGGAAATTTATACTTTACAAGTTGAAAATTCGTCTTTTTAGTTAAAAAATTAATTTTCTTTTTTGCAAATTCATCCTTTTGCTGAGTATTCAACTATTTGGTAAAAAATTAATTTTTTGAACTTAAAATTTTATCATTCTATTTTTGGTTCAAAAAAGATTTTTTTTTTGGTTGAAAATTCAACTACTTTGTTTAAAATTCATCTTTCGTGATTAAAAATTCATGTATTTGTTTTAGGGTGCAACAATTTTGTTAAAAAATCTTTTATTTTCGTTTAATCCAACTGGTTGAAAATTCGTCTTTTGGTAGAAAATTTATCTTTAACGGTAGAAAAGTCATTCGTCTTGGTCAAAAATGAACTCTTCTGTTGAAAATTTAACTTTTCGGGTTAAATATTCCATTTTCATTAGAAAAATTCGTCTTTTTGGCTTGAAAACTTAGGTATTTTTTGATTGAATTTTAATCTTGTTTGTTCGGAAATTCGACCATTTGGTTGAAAATGCATCTCTGTAGGTTGAAAATTCAACTGTTTTGATAAAGTCATCTTTTTGGATCGCAAATTCAACTGTTTTGTTAAAAATTCGTCTTTTTGGTTTGCAACCTCATCTTTGATGGTAGAAAAGTCATCTTTCCTGGTTGAAAATGAACTTTCTGGTTGAAAGTTCAACTGTCTTTGGAAAAAATTGTCTTTTCGGCTTGAAAATTGAACTATTATGCTGAGTTCAACTATTTTGTTAAAAATATTTTTTTTCCTCGAAAGTCTTTCAAAACCTCAAAATTTATATTTTTTGGCATTATACCCCTCTTTTCGGATCCGATCACATACAGAAATGCGTACATTTCATTGAAAATGAATCAAAACCTCAAAATTAAACAGTCCTCAAATTTGCAAAGCTTGATGTTGCAATTTGCTCACTATCTCATTAGGTGAAATCAGGGTGTAGAGAATTGAGATCGATCACTTGATTCCAATCAGAATTTCTTTAATCATTAGAGAAAAGGATCGTAAAAATGGTCCTTGGTAGTCTTCGAATGGTAACGGTTAGAAGTCAATCAGTCCTGAAAATGGTGAGTTCAAATCGTCCGTAGCGAACATTTAATTGGGGCAATTAATGGGGGACCGGCAAGAGTCTCAGAAAGTGCTAAAAAAAAGTGCGACTCGAAGAAGGGAGCGACAGTTACAGAAAGTACAAGTGTGTTCGAGTAAGAGGGTTGTAGAGAGAACGTTCCAGTGGATGGGCTAGGCTTAGAAGAGAAGAGCCCTTCACTTTCTTCGAAGGGAAAGGACTTCAAATACGTTAGTTGAAAGGGACAGTCCCTCGGAAAGGGTATTTCAAGTGACCCTTGACGCATTATTTTCTCGATCGTCAATTCTGCCAGCTTATCCTGTCTCGGCTGATCAATTATAGGCTTCGGAGCTTCTAATTTCGACTTACACGTAATACGCGTATAATATTGATTAATGGCTAAAAAGGGATTATAAAGTCACAATTTACTTCTATTTTTCCCAAATATGATTAAATAATGTGAAAATAATAAAAAGCTACTGCTGATGCCACTTTGGTACTTTTTAACTTATAACATTTTTGCTTACACAAAAGCTTTAATATTAATCATTCCAGTTTATTTGGAGAGCCTTCATTTTAAGCGTTTCGTAACCATGGGCTTAAGCTTTATAGTTTCGGTTGGGTGGCCGTCCGTACATCCGTATTTAGTACTTTTTTCAAGAAGCAGTGAGGGCAAATAAGGGGTAGAAAGTAGGGGAAGTGAGGGCAAATTATGGGGGAAGCCAGGGGAAATGATAGGAAATAAGAGGAAAGGAGGGGAAATGATGGATGGGGGAGTGAGGGGAAATGAGTGGAGGGCAAGTATGAGGAAATGAGAGGAGGATAAGTAGGAAAAGTCAGGAGGAATGAGAAAGGGCAAGTAGGGGAAATGAGGGGAAATGAGTAGAGAGGAAGTAAGGGAAAATTAAGGGAGGGAAAGTGGAAGTAGTGAGGGAAAATTAGGAGAGGGACATTAGTGGACTTACGGGGAAATAAGGGTAACCGAATTAAGTGAAACAGGCAGAGAAAAAGTAAGAAAAATGAGGAGAAATTAGGGGAGGGAATATAGGGGAAGTGAAGGAAGGTAAATCAGGGGAAGTGTAGAGAAA
>CAKNYM010051029.1:12260-23787 GCA_932195095.1 Andricus curvator
AAAATAAGTGGACGAAAAGTAGGAAAACTGAGGGAAAATGAGGATAGGGAAAGTATGGGAAGCATGAGGGAAAAGGGGGATGAAAAGTGGGTGTAGTGAGAGGGAAGTGAGGAGAAGTGAGGGGTGCGGAAGTAGCGAAAGTGAGAAAGTGAGGCGTGGGGAGGTAAAGAAAGTGAAGAGAAATACAGGTATAGGACTCAAGGAAAGTGAAGGAAAGTTAGGGGAAATAAGGGAAGGGGAAGTGATCGCAGTAGGTAAATGAGGGGAAATCACAAAAAGGAAGTAGAAGAACCTAAGGGAGAAAATTAGAGGAAGTAGAGGAAGCAGGGGAAGTAGGGGGAGTAGGGGGAGTAGGAGTATTGTGGGGAGGGGATATATGAGATGTGAATTTTAGTGAGGGGAAATAGAGGAAACGATTAAAAATGCAGATGTGTAGGGGAGGGAAAGTGAGGTTTCGGAAAGGGAAGTAGGGGAAGGACAGTTTCAGCTGGGGAAGACAGTAGAGGGGGAAGTATAGGAGTAAGAAGTTAGAGAGGGGTGAAGTAAGAAGAGGGAAAGTAGAAGAATGTAGGGGGAGTAGTAGAGAAAAAGTATCGGAGGTGGAGGTTTGAACGACTCAACTAACGTTTGAATAGGCTATCAAACTTTTTTTTTAGGTCCGCGGCGTCAGCTTTGACTAATTTTTATAGGTTGTCAATTCAAAAAGTTTTAAGCATCTTTGGAATTCTGCAGACTTCAACATTTTTTTGCACCTTTTCATAAATTTTGTGGAATTTTTTTTACCAAAATCTATAGTGAGTTATGAGTGTAATCCAATTATATTTTTTCAAATTTTAATATCATGTATTTGAACCAAAATATTCAGTAAGTAAAGTTTAAAAACTTTCAAATTCGTAAAACTTAAAAATGTGAAGGCTCTGTTGAACACAATTTTCGAAGCTCTAATTATGAGTTTTTATATGAGAATTTTTTCGAAAACAATATAGACATATTTAATGTTGTAACAGTTTCTCTAATTTTTTACTTTTCTTGACAGAATACTTTTTCCTGATGATCTAGAAGTTTCTTATACTCAATACAAAAATAAAGTATCTAGCCCTTTTTGAAATAGACGAAAATTATATTTAGGAACCTTTTTTTACAAACTTTTTTTATTGTTTATTATTTTGAATAGTTTATTAACGTTATAAACATTTAAGGGAAAGGTTTCTTGTTATTAAATTTAATATTATTATTATTATTATATATATATATATATATATATATATATATATATATAGAGAGAGAGAGAGAGAGAGAGAGGTTTATTCAGAGGACTTTTCCGAATTTCGGGAGTAAGTGGTTCAACAACTTTTGCAAAAACTTTACAAGTGCGAAATTAAAATATCAGACGGACAAAACCAGGAAGCATTTGTATTTTTATTTAAAAAATACAAAAATTATTTTTAATAATTCCATCCATTATCTGATTTTTGTCAACGTTTTGGTTTTTCCACGAAATTATAATCACTTCATACTCACTTTTATACATTCTTTACGAAAACATTTGCATTTATTTTTGAAAAATCACAAAAATAATCCAATTTTATTTTTATTGAAGATTTTTGTTGTTTTTTTGTTGTTGAAGAAATATCTATCGATCAAAGATTTCATTAATGTTATACATTGATCGATTTCAATTATTTTAATGGAAATCACAAATTGTTGATCAATTTTAATATTTAGTAGTTGAGAAATTTAAATACTAAAATATGTAAATTATTCTTGAATATATAGAATCCAAGGAAAACGTTACGAAGGAAAATGAATAATGGACATTATATTGATAACTTTAATATTATAAGATTGTAATATTACTCTCATAATGTAATCACTAAGTCTTCAAAATCTAATATTCAAATGAATGAATTCAGCAAATTTTATTAATTATTAAATTAATTATTAATTTTATTTTGTATAATTTGACGGTTATGTATTAAATAAACACCTAAATACATGAAGCTGTTTCAAAAATATTGAAAATATATGTACCTTTTACGTTCTCGTGTACAGTCATGATTTTTCATTTTTTAGCGATTCGTATCTTTTAAGTGCATTCTTCTCTTTTTCGAAATTTGATAAACCTATTGAAAAATGCATATTTCTTAGAGAGGAGCAGGTGAGGGCAGCTATTTTTTGTAAGTAAGACTAAAATATGAATATCTGGAATATATTTCACTTATCCCATATAAAATCAGTTCAGTAACTGTGTCTTTGGTACTGGAATTCATTTTCAAATATTGCACTACACATTTTGCTGATATAACATCATTGAATAAACAAATAATCTTTCTTTTAAAGATCACTTGACATCAATGAACGTACATATATAGAATTAAACATTAATTTTAGAAGAAGAAAACATTTATTTATTTTCACCTGCATGGAGAAAAATGGATTTGCAAACGTAGACGCTTAAAGTATAAGATATGATTTTTTACGTTCTCATCCATTTAGATGGAATGTCTTAGATTCATGCGATTTTGGACCTATCCAGTTTTCGTCAATTCTCGACGTTTTGAGACCCCCTGAGTCAGAAAAAATGGTTTTTACGAACATGTCTGTCTGTCTGTAGTCTGACGACGCGATAACTTTCGAAAGAATTTTTTAATTCAAATTTCCTTCTGCACCCAGGTTTGTGGTCCGAAAATACAGATCGAGTTCGTTCACCAGCCTTCTACTGCCAATATTTATGGTTTAAGCCATGGAAAATCAAACTGAAAAACTCAATAATTCAAATTTCCCGCGAAACTACGCAAGATACAGTAAAAAGACAAGAGACCAAAATTATTTGTTTTCAAAAATTCTACAAAATTCCTCCTAACTATTTTTCAATAAAATTATTACTTTTTTTTTTATTTATATCTATATTTCACTCCTGAACTATCATTAATAAAATTGAAATATTCACACAAAAATATTTTCATTACATTCCTCGGATCTAAAATTGTTAGTAATTGTATTGAATTAAAATTTTCTCATGCTTTCTCACCTACTACAAATTTATGCTCGAAAGAGTTTGATTTGTATGTATTTTGTTTAATTCTTTCTTGATTTGTTCTACAATTTCTCAGCTCAGTATAAAAATGTAATGTAAAATGTCGATTTTCTAAAATTTGAACTCAACTTAAATAATGTCCAGCGCGAAGCGCGAGTTTCATTTCGAGTTTTTATTCCTCAAACCCGAAGGAGTTTTGAGAAAATTATGTCTACATCTTCACTTAATGTGTAAGCATAACAATAATTTAGTAGATCAACCAGGACCGAGCGCGTGGCACAAGGCGTATTATTTTAATCATAAAAAAAAGAAAATGAAAACACGTGTGTTGCAATACCAATGCATATCATAAATTGTAATAATATAAATTTATTGAAATAATCCATTTTTCAGGGTAGCTGAAAATGAAATTTAATGCAAAATAAGAAACAAATATTGAATTCATCATGATAAATAAAATTTCTGCTTTATATTGCAATACCTGAGTAAGCAATCTCAGGCCAGGGTACAAAGATAAACGTCATATACACTCAATATGATAGTGTTGAACATTATGTAGAAAAGTTCGTACTTCGGACTAAATCGAGTGCAAAGCACGATATACGCGATGAGAATGTGTTCGTTAAAGCCGAAGCAGCTTTGACAAAAAAGAATTCATAACCACCAAATTACAGTTGTTGATGCTTTAGCCTTTAATTTCAAAAGTTCTGTGTACAAATGTGGGGAAAATACAAAGACCGAGCGCGTAGCGCGAGGTCAGTACATTATCGAGCGCGAAGCGCGAGAACCATCAGTCGCGCGCCCTAGGCGCGCTCAAACTTGCAAGCGAAGCGAGCCGCGCGCGCGATGAGAATGTGCCCGCACAGCGGGCTGATTTTTTTAACATGTTCTCGGGTGAACCCGGGTTTTTATCATAACCACGGACTAAGTCAAGTGACTGATGAGATGAGGATGTCATAAGTAAATTTAATACGATATCTTAAATCTTCTGCGATGATGTTGTAGGTACAAAATTAGGAGCATGGTGTTGTTTGGAGTTCGTATTTTAACGCTGTTATCTATACACAGCGGCCGCGAGCGTTGGAGGTGACAACAGTCGACTCTGGATGCTTTCTTAGAGCTACCATCTGCCACTCCACAGGTTTTTAGCCATTTGCTTCCTGATGGTCTAGAAAATTTTTCACAATGCAACAGCTGTTTAATAAAACCGCCTTCTTAGCTGCTGCCAGTACCCTACTGACTTCTAAATGTTCAAGATGTTCAGTGCATCTTGCGCGCACATTGCCTGTAGCCGAAATCCCAATAGGATGAATAGATGCATGTTTCACATTGCTCCATATTGTGTTTACTTCATGCCTTAGCTCGCTTTACTTATGGATCTTGGTTGTATACACGGAGAAAAAAATCGCACTGTTATAGTAGGCTGAGCTCTTAATATTACAGCACGGAACTTCATGTGCGAAATTGGTATGAATTTCTACCAATATTGGCATCAGGTTACACATTTTTAGCATTAAATGTCCTATACTATCAAAGAATCAAGCGCATGCCGTCATTGCTAGAGTCACATGCCCTTAGAGCAGTTGTGCCTTGCGGAAATAGCTCCAACTTTGCCTTGCTACGGTTGTAAGAAAACTCATCCTATTAGAGTATGAGTACTCTTACAAAAGAGATATTAGGCCACGCGCAAGCGCTGGTAGGCGTGGCCTAATATCTCTTTTGTAAGAGTACTCATACTCTAATGGGATGAGTTTTCTTACAACCGTAGCAAGGCAAAGTTCGAGCTATTTTCGCAAGGGATAACGGCTTTAAAAGCATGAAGCTTTGTACTTTTTTAGGATAAAGGGATTCTTGCTTAAAATGAATGAATTTTATACCAGGATAGCAAGAATGAAACCTGCGACAAAAACATGACTAGTGTTCTTACTATTATAGGCATATTTTTTTCTCCGTGTAGCTTGTCTGAAAATTTCGGTTAAGTGGATAAGCAATGATGATGTAGACTCTTCCACCTCTTTTTTTTCGCACCACGATGTCGGTTCCATTGGCTCGGATGTGATGATCCGTTTGGATAGTAACATCCCAATATAAGATGTAATCTTCGTTTTCTAGAACGGGCATTGGAATGTATCTATAGAAAGGCATCCATCCCGTTAAAAGTCCTAGGTTTAGGGCAACTTTTTGATGTATAATGCTCGCCACATCATTATGTCTGTGCATATATTCTCTTTGATCCATTACGCGACAACCATCAATAATATGCTCGATAGTTTCGTTGGTATCTCCACATAATCGGCACCGGTTAACCACGTCTTGATGTAATACGTGTTTGCGATAATTTCTGATGCTGCAACCCTGTCCTGAATCACAATGACGAATCCTTCCGTTTCTGGATACAGATCACAGGACGCCCTTCCTCAGTCAAATATTAGAAGCCTCACTATCCACTTCATACTGAACTAACGTTTTGGGGTGCTCACCGTGGATGACTTTCTGTCTCCATTGCGTTTCTAATTCCTCTATGGTTTCTGCCCTGATATTCAAGGCCTCCTCTCAGGAAAAATTTAAGGGCGTATGGTCAAGATCCGCTTTACAGACGGTGTTGTAAAGCGGAACATTTCTTAGAGTAACATTTCATTATTTGGATTTAAAAATTTTTTTTAAGAGTATGCACAGGGCTGTCCCGGTATATATTATCAGTCACGGAAACATTATTATAGTGCAATCAAGATAAGAGCGTGTGCCTTGACATATTGGGCAAAGCCTGGTTTTTAGCCCATCATTCACGGACTGGGTTGCATTCAAGTTCATGATGCGGGGTCCTACAGCTTGAGGTGGGATCCGAACCACCAGAACCTCGGTAAAGGTACATAGAAAAATTTCAAGAGGGACTGGCTCAGGGATCGAACCCCGGTCCTCTAAAGTGAAGTCTGAGCATCTAACCAACTCTTTATTATTATTTATTTATTATTATTATGTTTAAGTCGCTGTCCAAATATAGGAAAACGCCATAAATCAATCGGCCACTTTATGAAGCTCGTAGTGAATGTTTCGTGTCGTATGTAAATTTATAGAAAAATTATGATTTTTTCTGGATAATTTCGAATTGGAAGCGTTTGAAATTTAAGAAAAATGTATAAAATGATTTCGAATTGTAAACAATCCTATTCAAAATATTTTAGACAAGTAAAATTTTGAAAAAAGGACAATATTTCGAATGGAATGAGAAGAAATTGAACTTGTATCATTTCTGAATTGAAGCGTTTAAAATTAGATAATTTTAAATTGAAAAAATTTTTAAACAGAAGCTTTCAAAATTCAAAACATTCAAACTAAACTTTTTATATTTGAACAATTTCCTTAGGAAGACGTTGAAATTGTCTCATTTCTAATTCAAAGCGTTCAGAATTGAACAATTTCATTTTGAATTCCAGAATCTCGAAATTGAATGATTTCAGATTAAAATTTCAGATAAGGGCAATTTTGAAACGTTAAAAATTGAATATTTTCCGATTGCAATTTCCTAAAATACATCATTTGAAATTCAGAGGAATGAAAATTGTATCATTCCTAATTAAAAGTATTCAAAATTGATTAATTTAAAAGTGAAATTTTTTTAGTTTTTTTGTGGGTGATTCAAAACCAATCTATTTAGATTATTACATTTTCACAAATAGGAAAAAGAAAAAATGCAATAATTTTTATAAAATTTCTAAAATTGCTAATATTTAGTGCATTCTTCTTACAAAATTTTTTAAATAAAAGATTTCTTTCAAAAAATTGAGGTAAAAGTTATTTAGACTCAATTAAAAGAAATCAGAAAATATGCATAAACAAACCCTGAAGATTGGAAACGAATCATTTGTTTAGTGTCTGTATTTAAAAATTTAAAAATTAAGATCGATCAGAACTCTATTTTATCATGAATAATTTTATGCAAAATGACCATGAAAAAGATTCAGAATGAGGTAGTTTAGAGGTCTTTTTTTTTAATTCTGAATCTTTTTCATGCTCATTTTGCATAAAATTATTCATGATAAAATAGAGTTCTGATCGATCTTAATTTTTTAATTTTTAGTTTTCATAAATTTGAATTGGAAGAAAATAAAATTTGGCAATTTGAAATTGAAAACTAAATTGAATATTTCAAAGTAAAAACTTCTGAAATTCTAGAAATCTAAATTTTCATTAGTTTTGAAAAATTTTGATTTAACATAAAGATTGATTAGACAAATTTTTCTAAAATTAAAACATAAATTCACCTTTATTTTCACAGTTAAATATGGAAAAATTTTCAACTCTATACATTTAAATTTGAATTATTCTGAAAAAAAGTTGGAAATAAAAAGTAATTTTAAATGGGAAATATTAAAAAATGTATACTTCAGAAACTTGAAACTTAAACAAATCCGAACCTAATCTAAAACTAAAAAATAATTGAATCGTTTAATTCAATCGTTGAGAAATTAACAATTTTTAAATTGTCAATTATACTTTTCGAAATTCAGCCACTTGAATTTTAATAGCAATATTTAAACTTAAGATAAGAAAACTTTGAAAATTCAGCGCTTACCATGAAAATTCAAAATTCTAAAATTGAAACCATTAAAAATTAAAGAAATTATTCAGCTGTGCAACAGAAAAATTGTTTCTTTTCTGAGTTTGAAATTTCGAACTTTTTGGAACATTTTTCAAATAAAAAAAGTTCAGTATTCAATGTATAGTTCTAAAATCTGCTCAATTTTAAGTTTTGAACTTGAAAAATTATTTTCTTAATTTTTCAGTGTTTTGAGTTTATTCTGGCGGCATTTAGTTTAACATTATTTAATTGCAAATCTTTTAAACTGAAAAGTGTGCTACTATCAAGTGTCATTTTTATATTTTACGATTTCGAAGAATTTAAGAAACCAGAAAGTTTGGTGCGTTTAGAATTGAAACCAAACTATTTAGAATATCGAAATCTAAAATTATTAGATTTAAAACTGACTAAAATTGCATTGGTTGATTTTCGAAAAGTATAATTGCCTATTTGAAAATTCCTTATTTCTAAATTATTAAAGTTACTTAAAGTAATACAATTTTTCAAAGGGTTTGAGTAAAAAAAAGTTTTAATATTTCCGATTTAAAATTATTTTCTATTTGGAACGTTTTTTTTAGAATGCTTCGATTTCAAAGGTTTGAAATTGAAAATTTTTCCATTTTGAACAGTGGAAATAAAGGCGAATTTATTTTTTGATTCTAAAAAGGTTTGTCTAGTCAATTTTTACGTTAAGTCATAATTTTTTCAATTCAATGAAAATTTAGATTTCTATAATTTCAGAAGCTTTTAATTTGAAATATTCAATTTAGTTTTCAATTTCAACTCCTTCCTAATGAAATTGTCTGAATTTGAAAATTTTAATTTGAAGTTTTTGAATTTTGAAAGCTTCTGTTCAATTTTTTTTTAAATTTAAAATCATCTAATTTTAAACGATTTTATTCAGAAATGATAGAAATTCAATTCCTTTTCATTCCATTCAAAATATTGTCCTTTTTCCAAATTTTACCTATCTACAATATTTTGACTTAAAACGTTTTCAATTCAAAATCAGTTCATACATTTTTCTTAAATTTCAAATGTTTTCAATTCAAAATTATCAAGAACAAATTATGGTCTGGCCGTGGTTCTCCGCTCTGAAAGCCGAGCTAATCTAATCTCATCCGCTCTCTAATTATTAATATTTTGGTCACAGGATAGTAATAATAATGCTGTAAATTATTTAGATATAGTAAAATGATTCATAAAAGTGGTGTTTCCTCTCCAAGAAAAACCTTTGAGGCAAGAAAGCTCTGCTTAAATATTTGCATAATCTTTTAATATCCACAGAATTTAAACTTTAACATCTAGATAGCTGTCCTATATTTAAACATAAAATATGTTAACCATAAATATCCGGATGTTAAATGTGAACATCCATTTTTCACCTTGTAGCCGGCGCATCTGTCCCACTGTGTGTGGCAGCCCTGGCTATCAGATGTAAATATTACATGAAGTAATATTTTTCAAAGAATAAACTGCATGGTGAATCACAGCGTGAATATGAATGTAAGTAGGTCAAAGTAAAATATCTGGAGTGAAAATTCTTGGTTACAAGTGTGAATAGCGAGCTGGAAGTATTTGTACTGAATCGTGCATATAATATGATAAAGCGGCAGAAAGTACGTGGCCTGTCAACTGTAAATCCACTGAGATGAAAAATAATCTTCCCCTTTAAAAGACCATAAAAGAATGAAAGAGCACCTGGCTGCCAGCCAAAACACTTTGTTTCCTAAAAATCCAGATCTCGAGAGAACACACCGGGAGTCATCGACATATTTGTGGAGAAAGGATAATATATCAAATCTTCAGAATGGAACACTATTAATAATCTAACACTAGTTCAAAATACTCTCAACATTTTCGAAAAAACAATAAAAAGAAACTATATAATACCTTATTGCATTTTTATACTGAAGCAGTTTTTCTTCATAAATCTTTTTTACATCTGCACGATCGGAAGTCGAGTATCATGCGTAGATATTACATTAAAAGTATATAAGTGCTCATAAAAAGCAACGCAGCACATTCACGATCTCGTATACCAATGTGAGCCACTTTTATGCTCCTACTTTATTTTGAAATGACATGGTTTCATGGACAATATCATTATCTATGCGGAAAACCTCTTATTTTCCTAGCATGCATACGTGAAGGAAGATGAAGTAACCCAAGAATATTTATTACTTGTTGTCCCACCTTTACTTGTCTTAACCACTTAAAATTTAAGCCTGGAGTTCTTCACGCAAGAAAATATAGAACCGTTAATACGGGACCATCCATAAACTACGTTACCAATTATCACTTATTTTTAGCACCCCCCCCCCCAAACAACGGCAATTTTGTCTTAACGCCCCCCCCCCTCCAGAAAAAAGTAACGTAGCCAAAATACTTTCAAAACAGGGGATATAGGGTGCTTTCCACGAGAATAGGAGTATAAATTTTTCCAAATTATATTAAAGTAGATAGGATATTGAATTCAACATAATAAGCAATACTCTAGGTATTGCAATTTCAACAAAATATTTGAATTTTCTACCAAAAGAGATGAATTTTTAACACTAAAAGACAAATTTTCAACAACGAAAATTTTTTTTAACCAAACAGTTGCATTAAAAACCAAATAGATGACCTTTCAAGCGATGGAGATAATTTTTTGACAAAATAGCTGATCTTTTAAGCAAATAGTCAAATTTTCGAGCCAAAAAGACCAACTTTTTTAAAGACAGATACATTTTTAACAGAAAATTACAGTTTCAATCAAGAAAGATGATATTTCTACCAAAAAAGATTAATTTTCAATCCAAAAGGTTCAATATTTAACAAAATAGTTGAATTTCGATCAAGAAATACGACTTCAAGAAAATAGTTGAATTTTCAACAAAATAATTAGGCTTTTAAAAATTAGTTTGATCTTTAACCAAATCATTGAATAAAAATAAGTTTTTTAGAAGACAATTCAATTTTCAACCCAAAAGTTAGTTTTCAACCAACAAAGATGACTTTTCTGTCATCAAAACGGATTCATTTTAAACAAAGCAATTGAATTTTCGATCAAAAAAGATTATACTAACAAAATAGTTGAATTTTCAACCAAATCGTTATGTTCTCGACCAAATACATAAATTTTGTAGAAAGAAGAACAATCTTCTACCCAAAAAGATGAATTTTCAACAAAAGATTTATGTTTTCAGTCTAAAATTCGAATGTTTTAGAAAACAACTGACTTTTAAACCGGAAAAGAAATTTTCAAAAAAAAAAGCTAATTTTCTATTAAATAGTTGAATTTTCAGAAAAAGCATTCAATTTCTTACCAAATAGTTTATTTTTCTACGAATATAGTTGAAATTTTAAGCAAAAATATGAATTTTCAACAAAAAAGGTAATTTTTAACCAAGAAAGATGACGTTTTCGACCATAAAAGAAGAACTTCCAAGCCCAAAAGATGATTTATCTACAAAACACTTGAATTTTCAACACAAAAATATAAATTTTCTACAAAAATGTTAATTTACAACTAAATAAATGCATTTTTAACCAAATGGTTGTATTCTCGACCAAATACATAAATTTTGTAGAAAAAAGAACAATTTTCTACCCCAAAAGATGAATTTTCAACAAAAGATTTATGTTTTCAGTCTAAAATTCCAATGTTTTAGAAAACAACTGACTTTTAAACCGGAAAAGAAATTTTCAAAAAATAAAGCTAATTTTCTATTAAATAGTTGAATTTTCAAACAAAGCATTCAATTTCTTACCAAATAGTTTATTTTTCTACGAATATAGTTGAATTTTCAAACAAAGATATGAATTTAAAAAAAAAGTTAATTTTCAATCAAATAGTTAGATTTTCTACCAATTTGTTGAATTTTTACCTAAAAAGACCAATTTTCCACAAAACAGTTAAATTTTCA
>CAKNYM010051029.1:27793-52091 GCA_932195095.1 Andricus curvator
CTTTCGCAAGAGGGTTTTTAGGGGGTAAAGCAAATATGAATGTATCAGGTGCGTACGCAGGAGGGTGTTTTAGGGGTTTGAGAAAATATAAATGCGATCAGGGGCGTACGCGGGAGAATGTTTATGAAGTTTAATAAAATATGAATGCGATCAGGGGCTTTCGCAAGCTGGGTGTTTTAGGGGGTGAAGCAAATATGCCTGCTATCAGGGGCGTACGCTGGAGGGTGTTTTAGGGGTTTTGGAAAACATAAATGCGATCAGGAGCTCGCGGGTTACAGCTATTTGTTTATATAGAAAAGAAAGAAAATGAACGTAACGAAAATTTGTGTGTGTTATTTTTCCTTTTTTTCGACATGAAACTTTGACAAAACACAATTGTGACATTGTGCTTCTGCGTCTGCATAATTTTTTAGTACTTTTTCATACTTACAATTAGCATAGTTTTTAGGTGAGTTATCTTAAACTTACAGAAATAACTGGCAAACATCAGAAAATACCCCATAAATTTATTGATATCCCTGTTTTGATTTAAAAAATACACTTTTTGCCTCTAAAAATGCATAAAACAATAACGAGATATTGACAAATTTCGAAAAATGGCTTAAGTGAAATCTTGCACCCTAAACTTTGACCCTCACTAAAAGAAAAGAAAAGTACCTTAAGTTTAATCTAATTTTCACAGAAGCAAAAAATTTGGCTCATATAATCTTTTTGGCATTAAAAATAAACTTTTTAGACATGTTGCGATACATTTTCGTTGTGAAAAAAAGTTTTGGAAATTTTCGATTTAAATGCTATATTTTTAAAAAAGGGCCATCAAAATCTGTGAAATAATGCAAATTAACAATATGTTCCTTCACAACTTTTCCAGATTTCGCCAAAATAATTTGATACAGTCTAATGATATTATCACTAAAAAATCGTGAAAGAAGATATTTCATACGTATTTAAAGAGGCAAAAAGGAAAAATAGTAATTTTCTCAAAAAATGCATATATGTGCAAATTTTCTGTATACACTTTTTTCGTATCATTTTAGAAATTTTAGAAATTTTTCTGAGGATTTAGAAAGAGAAAAAAATCGATCATCAGAATAGAATAAGAAAGTATTAATATCCTCATTATTTGAAAAAAATACAGCATAGAACCATAGAACGCCAGGACGTAATTTTTACGTAACCTACGGAACGAATAAAGAACAATTACAGAACTTTTTAACTGCAAATAAAAATTAAATAATTGAGAAAGGATTGAACACTGACATTGAAATTAAAAGATTCGAACTTTTAAAGATAAATTTTTTTAATTTAATGTTATAAAAACTAACTCAAAATGAAAACACTCAAAAGTTGAATACTTTTGAATTTAAAACTTCTAAAATTGAAGCTTCAAACTTTTTTAGTTCAAGCGCTCAATGATTTAATTTAATTTCATTAAAAACCATTAAACTAGAACATTTCAAATTTTTAACTTTTATACATTGTGCAGTTCCAAGATTTCAAAAAATAGAAATCCGCGCTATCATTTTCAATGCTATAAATTGATGAATAAATCAAAAAATTTATCAATTAAAAAAATTATATCATTTTAATCAATTCTTAGCTGGAAACATTAATTTATACATCAAAATTTGTTTTGAAATATTTTTAAATATTCTATTAAAAATTAGTTTTAAAAAATATCATTTAAAAATTTTCCAGGAATCTAATGAAAATTTCTTTATTATCTTGGAACTCGAATTTTTCGTACAATTCTTTGAAAATCTTGCGAAATTGAAAGAATTGCCCTAATATCTTCCAGATCCTTTTTTGAAAATTCATAAAAAAATTGTATTCTTTTCAAACCTTTCAAAATTCTTTAAAGGCTTCTAAATTTTTGTTCGAAATCTTCAAAAGTCTACATTTTCTCTGAACATTAATTTTTTTAAATAATAATTCATTCTATTTTTTCCCAGCAATCTGCAAAAAAAATATTCTCTTAAAACATTTAAAGATACTTAAAAAGCTTTGAAATGTATTCCGAAATCACACTCTTGATCCGATACAGAACTGAAGTTAGGTGCGTTTTTAACAATTTATATAATCTTAATTTAATAAAATTCATCACTTTTTTGATGAATGCAACAGTGATGACTGTGTCACTGTATTTTAATTTAATTTATATTTACGGTTGATAGGTTGTAACATTTTTATTGAAAAAAAGTCGCATAACTGAAGTTACTGATTGATCTGTGATTTATTATAGTAGCAAAAGTTTTTGGTCAAGGTGTAATATTTTCAAAAAATTGTAGTTTCTTGTATAAACTCATATATTACATGTCCTGAAAAAATTGACAGTAAAGTACAAGGCGAAACGTTGATGCGGATTCTAAAAGTATTGCTTTTAAAAGTGTATATTTTAATTCAAATTCGTACATTTTTACAATGAAATACTAGTATATACAACATAATTTTGAGTACAGTTTCCTAATATTTCAACTATGGTGAAATCTTGTATTTTTTTTGGTAAAGATTTGTAATTTTCTACAATATTTTACGTAAAATTGAACATGTTTTTCTGACGTCAAACACACAGATTAGAAAAATGTGAAATCCTGTAGTTTTATGTAACACCTTGTAGATTTTTACAACAAATTAAAGAAAATATAAATGAAAAGTTATACAAATTTTTGAATTGTAGAAAGAAACTTATATTTTATTATTCATTTTTTTTTCACTTTTCTACAAAAAAAAAACACAAGAAAAAATTATCCCTTTGTATTTATATATATTTATTTGTTTAAATTTAGTACTTTCTTTTAAAAAAATTTTTCCGCCAGGGATCGTCCGTATTCGCAGCGATATTTTCTTGATTCAATGTTAATTATTTTTCCGCATCGGTGACATTTTGTTGACCACTGTAATTTATAGCACGATTGATATCGTGTACTCTTAAAAATGTTTTCTATTGAGATCGAAAGAGAATATTGCTCTTGAAGTGGTCGTAAAACATATTCGCGATTAATGCACATCATAAACCAAGATTTAAGTCGTTTCAATCTTTTATTTGTGATTCGGATATATTTTAGTCATATTTCGTGTACGAAGTATCAAACAATTTATCCAACAAACAATATACCAAGCACGTGACAATATGTTCAATTCATAATTTATCACCCGTTTGGATAATGGATTTTTCATTTGAAAAGAGTACGAAATATGTCCGAGTTACGAGCACTCACACTTGAAATAATGATTTATTCCTACGCGAATGACCCAGCTTTTGATTTATACATTTAAATTCCTGGTATATGTTTACGAATTCGTGTTCGTATTGTGTTTAATGTCGTTTCGCGCCACTATCGAAATATATGTATTTTATATGGCAACGTAATAAACAACATAACATATTTCAGTTAGACCCTAATTTAATCGATTTTTTCTGCATCAAATTTCTGCAATTCAAAATTCATGTTCCAAAAAAGTTTAAAGCAGTAATAGTAGAATTGATGCTTGAAAAAAGTTAACCGATATTGGGAGAAGTTTGTACTTTTTTGATATTCCATTCCTATTTTAGCAGGACCTTTTTCAAATATGAATTATCAGGATAGCCGCCCAACTTCATTTTCAAAATTCCCTGATTCTTCCTTGACTAATTTATTTGAAAAAATGGCAAAAGTGACCTATTAAAACCCAACAAGTGACGAAAAGTGACAAATTTCTAATCAAAAAAAGGACTCATGTGCAGTAATAAGGTGACAATGTTGGGTAAGTTACTTTTTTGGGGGGTAATTAGTTACAGTTACGTTACTAAGCGAAAAAAGGTAACTAGTTACTTTTTTGTAAGTAAAAAAACTACTAGTTTTTTTAGTTACAGTTACTAAATGAAGTTACTTTAAGTTACCTGAAAAGTTACTTTTGTCCACTTTCTTAATTTTATAATCTAAGAATCAAAATAACTAAAATGATAATACATGAAAACTTAATTTAAAGGAAAGTAGGCATTATATAGGTGAATAAAAAATACACCATATATTTCGGCAGGTGAACACAAATATATACTTAAAATAAAATTTCGTTGACTTTTTTCATCAATTATTAAAAATTATTTTTCATATTAAATTTCGAAATAAAATCATAACTCACGTGTTCAATTGAGGCATTATTTCAAGTGAAAATATTGAATTTTCAACAAAGTAGATAACGTTTTAACAAAATTTTTCAATTTTCAACCAAAAAGATGATTTTTCAAACAGAAAAGTTGATTTTCCAAACAAGAAATATTTTTGACTCACATTTTTTAACCAAAAAGTTGTATGTTGAATAAAAAAATATGAATTTTTTCTACCAGAAGAAATGAATTTTCAAACCAAAAAGAACACTTTTGAACAAAAGAGTAGAGTTTTTAAGCCAAAAGGATGAATTTTCAACCAAAAAGTTATTTTTAACCAAATAGTTGGACTTTCGACCAAAATAGTTACATTTTTAACAAAATATATACATTTTCAACCAAATCGTTGAATTTTCATACCGAAAATATTAATTTTCAACAAAAAAGTTAATTTTCAACCAGTTAGTCGAATTTTCTATCATTCTCAAACAAAAAAGACGAACTTTCGAAAAGAAATTTTAATTTCGACTAAAAAATTTAATTTTCAACCTGATGGTTGAATTTTCTACCAAAATATTTTAATTTTCTATCCAAGAAAAAACGAGTTTGAAACAAAATAGTTAAGTTTTCAAACAAAGACATGAATTTTCAACTAAAATTATATGAATCTTCAACCAAACAACTGAATTCTTATTAAAATAGTTCAATTTTCAAACGAATAATTAAATGTTCAACCAGAAAAGACAAATTTTCAACAAAATAGCTGAACTCTTTACAGAAATTTTTTTTACCAAAAGAGATGAATTTTCAAACCAAAAACAGCCCTTCTTTCCAACAAAAAAGTTGAATTTTCAACAAAAATTTTCGTTTTTTTTTTCAAAGAACTAGTTGAACTTTCTACTAACATAGTTTATTTCTCAATCGAAATGGATAAATTCTCAATGAATAAAATAGATTCTTTAAAATCCATTAAAATATTATGAAATTTCATGGAATATGGTACTGTAAAATCTGATGATATTTTCTGAAATCCTGGAAAATTTACTAAAATACCTTGAGAGTTTCTAAAATCCCCTAAAACCATGTGAAATCCTCAGAAATCTTATAAAATCCCTCAGAATCTTCTAAAACATCTAAAAACCTTACAGGTCCTGTAAAACGTTCTATATCTTTCGAAATTTTAGGAAATTCTTCACAATCGCTTGAAAATTTTTTCAAATCTCTTAAAATCATTAAAATCGTTGAAAATCCATTTCAATTTTTTTAATATTAAAAAAATGTTATGGAATCATAATTCCTTCAAATGATTTAAATTAATTAAAAACTCCTTAGAATCTTTTAAAATTAATAAAAATTTTCAATTTCTTTGAAATCTTTTTAAATCCCTTGAAACTTTCCAAACATTTTAAGAATGCCATGGAATTTTCTTAAATAGCCTTAAATATTTAAAATCCTTAAAAATTCCATTTATATACTGAAAACAATTGAAAATTACGTGGAATTTTTGTGAATGCCCTAAAATATTTAAAATCCTTTAAAATAAAAGGATTTTAAGTGATTTTTAACGGACTTCATTAGATATGAAAAATTCTAAACATTTTATAATATTTTTAAAATTTGGAAAGAATTTCACAAGAAAGAAGGGATTTCGTAGGGTTTTAAAGATTTGAATATAATTTCAAAAGAATTTCTTATAATTTTGAAAGATTTGAAAGGATTTCATAGAATTGATAAGATTTTAGAAGCTTAAAAAATATTCGAAGGGATTTCAGAGGATTTCCAAGATTTATAAATATTTCAAAGGATTTCATAGGGCTTCAAATGTTTTAAGATATTTCAAGGATTATCATCGGATTCCTTGTATTTTGACAGGATTTTATGATATTTTAATAGATTTCAAAGAATTTATTTACAAGAATTGAGTGATTTCACAGGATTTCAAAATTTTGAAAAGATTTTCTAACATTTTTGTTATATTTCAAAAATTTTAAGAAATGTTAAAGATTTGAGGGTATTTAAAAAGATTTCCAGAATTTCTAAACACCTAAAAAAATTTCAAGGTATTTTAAAATATTTCTCAGGATTTGAAATATTTTAGGATATTTATAAGAATTTTGAGGTTTTGATTGAAAACTATAATTTTAAATTGAAATTATAGAAATTTTAAAGATGATAAAAATTATTAAGAGGTATCATATTATGTAGTATCAAATGACATTCAAAGTGATTGGATAGATATTATTATTAAAAAATTAGATTTCTGTACAAAAAAAAACTTTAGTCATTTTCACCGGTCATTAACAAAAAAAATCGAATATTCTAAGTCTTCAAAGTTTAATCATTCTAAAAACGTTGAAAATTATATGATTTCAAATTGGAAGGTTCTTAAATAATGAATCAAAGCCTAATTGAATCGTTAAAAATAAATCAATTCCAAACTTCGTTCAAAATTGAAGTATTTTCAAATTACGATCGTGAAACTAAATCGTTAAAAGTTATTAATTTTCAAATTACGCATCACACTTTTTAAAATTCATCATTTCAGTATAGAGTAATGCTGTGATTTGAATAAAACACCGTTAACTGAAACAAAAAATCGAAAAATGTGTTTTCTATATCGTTGGAATCGTGAAAAAAGGTACACCTGATTATTAAAATTTAGTATATACTGTTTAATCTTATGTGAAACTTCCAAATCTATTTTACACTTAATATTTAAAAAATTTATCTGTGATTATAATCCAAGTATGTTCAAAATATTTTCATTTTTAATCAGTGATTTCGAGTTTTGCTGTTATTTAATAGTGATTACATTCGGAATTTATGTAGTTTAATAAATAAACATGAATTAATTCCGCTAGAATTTTGTATTATTCGTTATTCATGAAAATTAACAGTTATAACATTCTTATCTATATTTTCTAATGAAAAAAAAAGTTTGTATTTTACATAGGAATTGCTTCTTGTGATTATAGTAAAACATAAGTCAGAAGTGCATTTTCAAGAAATGTTTGTAATTACAATTCTGTAATTCATATTATTATTATTATTGAAGATATTTTACTTCTGAGTCACAAAAAATTAAAATATTATAATCTATTAATGACAAAAATGTTTTATTCACTAATAGTATTTGGAGACTTTTAGTGATCTCCCAACATTCTATTCTGAAATTTTTATGACTCCTCACATATATACTACAATTTTGTATTAAATCCTAATTAGAATGTATTGTTTGGCAGCGTTTTTTTACCCTTGTTTCTTTCGAGGGTTGTAAATTTTGAAAACGGAAGATTTTTGATTTGTTAATACGTTAAAATTGAAGAATTGTAGAATTATTTTATATTGTACATCTTCAAAATTAAACTATTAAGAAAACGTTCCAAATGATACCTGTCAAACATAATTCTTGAAAATTAAATTATTTGAAATTCCATATTTTCAAAATTCAAGCTTACCCCGAAAGGAATATGGCTTCATTGTAGAATAATAATAAGAATTGCCAATTGTATCTTCTCAAAATTTAAGAACTTTGAATTGCAAATCTTTTAAAATAAATTATAGAGTTTTAATTTTGAACATTGACCATTAAAAATTCAAAAGTTATTAATAATAATATTAATGGCACGTAATATTTTATAATATTATACTTTTATTATTAAATAATAATTTATAATAATTTCTTTATTTAATATTCGTTTGCCATGAAAGGCGTTCTCTGAAATTACGTCAGGCCTGTTTCTGTGGTCCGTAATTCCAAAAGAACCGAAAAAGGCCGGTTAAGGCGTTTCCCTGTATTAATCTATTTTTATGAAAATGTAACTTTTTGGTAAAAAATTAACTTTTTTGTTAAAAAATCATATTTTTGCATTTGAAATTCCACCCTTTTTTGGATTATTCGTTCTTTTTTCTTTAAGAGTTACAAATTTTGTTAAATTTTTTTGTAGAACAATAATCTTCTTGCTGGAAAATTAATATTTTTGGTTTAAAATTCAAGTATTTGGTGAAAAAATCATCTTTTATGTTTGAAAATTCAACTACACAGTTGAAAGTTAAACTAGTTTGATAAAAATGTGTATTTTTCAGATCCACTTCTTGGATTTAAAATTGAACCATTTGGTTGGAAATTAATCTTTTATATATAATATGATGTTCATTTTGTTTGCCTACATGGTCTGTATTCAGTATTTTTTGAATATTCATTATTAATTTTATAAATTGTAAAAAAAATCTCTCTAACACTTCTGGGATTCGAACTCCAGGTCTTTCAGATATCCGGTCTGATGCTCTAACAAACTAATCTACGGAGAGACGAGAACATTTTCTTCACAACTCCTACAAGTTGAATGTCGACGTCATTCAATGTACTTGCAAGATTAATTTTTAATCATTCCAGCATGAGAGTGATTTTATTAATTGATGTTATAGTTTTTGACCAGAGAAATATAGTCAATAATATGATGTTAATGTTTTTTGCCTATATGGTCTAAAATCAATACTTTTTAATATTGATTAATAATTTTATAAGTTGTGAAAAAATCTCTCTAGCTCCGCTGGGATTCAAACTCCAGGTCTTTCAAATATCCAGTCTGATGTTCTAACCAATGCTCTAACCATGTGGGAATGATTAAAAATTAATCTTGCACGTACATTGAAGGACGTCGACATTCAACTTGCAGGAGTTGTGAAAAAAATCTTCCCGTCTCTCCGCAGCTTATTTGGTTAGAGCATCAGACCGAGTATCTGAAAGACCTGGAGTTCGAATCCCAGCGGAGCTAGAGAGATTTTTTCACAACTTATAAAATTAATAATCAATATTAAAAAAATTTTGATTTTAGACCATGCAGGCAAAAAACATTAACATATTATTTACTACATTTCGC
Organism: Andricus curvator; assembly: GCA_932195095.1. Taxonomy (NCBI): domain Eukaryota; kingdom Metazoa; phylum Arthropoda; class Insecta; order Hymenoptera; family Cynipidae; genus Andricus; species Andricus curvator. Next base: position 36,764 of record CAKNYM010051029.1, read on the forward strand.
TGGTTAAAAACCATAACATCAATTAATATTAATCTTTTATAGTTGAGAAATCAACTTCTTGGTTCAAAGTTGAACTAGTTTGTTAAAAATTCGTATTTTTTTGTGATTCACTTCTTGAATTTAAAATTTAACTTTGTTTTTAGAAAATCGGTTTTATTTGGTTGAAGAATAATTTTTCTATTTCAAAATTGCACTATTCCATTTTTCGTTACAACGTTACACTTTATCAGTTGAAATTTCAACTATTTGGTACAATATTCATGTATGTTGTTAAAAATTCGACTTTTTAATATGAAAATTAATCTTGTTTGTTGAAAAATCACCCTCTTTCCTCTGTTTTGATAGATTGGGCGGGCGTCACGGAGGGGGGGGGGGGGGCTGAAAACAGCCAAAACTGGTAACGCAGTTTATGGACGCTCCCTAAGTGGTTTGCTTTTTTCCAAATTTAATTGAACTTTCTTGCATGAATTCTTATATTTCTTGATTTATCCATGGTTTCCTATCTACAAAAGCTATTTCGTTCCTATTTTCTCTCTTTCTAAAATGAGACTTAATACGTGACACTGCTGACAAATTGTAGACGAACAGCATTCTTAACAGCAACACGTAGGGCTTTAAAACTGGGAAGATTGGACCAGGAAAGGAAGATGCTGTATAAAATTCCACAGTAGTAAATTGCCTTTTATGTTGTGTGACCTTATAGCTCTAAACATTATACCGGACAGCGACACTCTTGCCGGGAAGGATATCTGGTGGGTGCTAATTAATCATATTGATGAAGCAAAGTGCTCATCAAATAAGCACCATAAAATTGTAAATACAAACAAAGTGGAAACACTCGAAATCTAATTCCAGGTAGAAAAACTTTCTACAAGAATGTACAACATGTAATTTTTTTTTTAAAACATGTACTTTTTTAAAAAAATGTACAAAATTTGAATAGAAAATACAATTAAATACAAACAGCTAATTTGGTCTTGTATTTTCTTGTAGAAAATTAACAGAGTTACCAATCAATTACAAGTTTTTAAAATTCAAAAACATGTATAACATTTTATTAATATTTTTTTTTACTTTGTTGTAAAAATCTACAAGGTATTACAGAAAACTACAGGATTTTACATTTGTTCAATTTGGGTGTTTGACGATTTGGGTGTACTTAGAATTATGTTGTAACTACTGGTGGTTTATTCTAGAAATGTACAAATTTGAACAAATAATATAAATTTTTACAAGCAATACTTTTAGAATCCGCATCAACTTTTCGATTTGTACTTTACTGTCAATTTTTGTAGGATATGTATTCTATAAGTTTCTACAAGAAACACCGATTCTAAAAAAATATTACACTTTCACCAAGAACTTTTGTTATTATAATAAATCACATATCAAGCATCAACTTCAGTTATGCAACAATTTTTTAAATTAAAATTTCACCTAGATATCAACCTCTATCAAACGTAATTTTAATTTATTAATTCAGATAGGACAATGCATTTTAATTGAAAACCCCTTATTTAAAAATGTGTATAAGTTTATTTTGCAAGACATTAAAATTGAGTGACACAGTCATCACTGTTGCATAATAATAAAAGTGACGTATTTCATTAAATTATAATTAAATCAATTTTTTAAGGAATCTGTATTATTATAAGAGAATAACAGAAATTTTTAAAGTCTTTTCAGACTAGATGGAAATATGAATTGAAAATTATTTTAATTAATTTTTTTTCTGAAAAAGGATCTCTCTTATAGCTTAATGGGAAAGTACCCGACCGGCAATCGGAAGTTCTGTGGTTCGTTTCCCAGCGGAGGAAAAGGAGAAGATCTTTTACAGAAAAAAAAAAAATAATTAAAATAATTTTTCATTCATATTTTCATCTAGTCTGAATAGACGTTAAAAATTTCTATTATTCTCTGATAATAATACAGATTCCTTGAAAAATTTTATATATACCACCTTGCAAAATAATGCGTGCATCATCTGAAAAAAGTTTCTTCTCTCGATCTCTCTAGTAGCTGGGAAAGCACCCGACCGGCAATCGGAAGTTTTTTGGTTCGATTCCCAGCGGAGCGAAAGGAGATCTTTTTTTCAAAACAAAAAATTATTTGAAATTCAATCAATTGTTAGAAACGCACCTAACTTCAGTTCCGTATCAGATCAAGAGTGGTTATCTTTGAAAGAATATGAAAGTGATTAAAAATCCAAAATTTTGAAGATTTAAAAATAAAATTTTGAAGCTTTTTAAGGATCTCTAAAGTTTTAAGCAGATGAAAAAATTGTCTCAAGATTGCTGGGAAAATTTTAAACGATTTTTTATTTTGAAAAATTAATGCTGCACAGAATATTTGAAAAGATTTGAAAAAAATAACAAATTTTTATTTATAAATAACAATTGAACAATCATTCATTGGGAAAAAATCGGGGAAGTTTAAGATATGTTTAGAATTTTTGAAAAGATTCCAAAATAATTTAAAACTTGAAAAGATTTTAAAACATTTGAAACAAAATGCAGATTTTTGAAGATTTCGAAAAAAAATTTAGAAGTCTTTTAAGAATTTTGAAATGTTTCAAGAGAATGAACATTTCTTGCAAAAATTTTAAGAAAAACTGAAAATGATTTTTTTGTTGAAAAATTAATGTTAACAGAATATTTAAAAAGATTCCCAACATTTTCAGAAAAGAATTTGGAAGATTTTGAGGCAATTTTTTTAATCTTGCAGGATTTTCGAATAATTGTAGGAACAATTCGAGTTCCCAGATAATAACAAAAGTTTCATTAGATTCCTGGAAAACTTTTAAACGATCTTTTTAAAACAAATTTTTAAGAGAATATTTGAAAAGTTTTCAAAACAAATTTTAATGTATAAATTAATGTTTCGAGCTTTGAATTGATTAAAATGATGTAATTTTGAAACTATATAAATTTGTTTATTCATTCTTCAATTTATCGCATTGAAAATGATAGTTTTTAATGACAAACTTTTCAATTGAAAAGTGTTAAAAGCTTCCATTTTATATGCGTGAATTATTAGGTAATTAAATTGAAAAAGATTAAATCCTAAATTATAAAAGATTTAAATTCAAAAGTATTCTACTTTGAGTGTTAAATTCTTTCTGAATTCTTAAATTTTTATTTTCAGTCGAAAAGTTGTTCTTTTTCGGCCTAGAATGACAAATACTGAGAAGATTGCAATGAAATAATTTTAGATGACATATATGGTGTCCAATCGATTGATATACATATATTTGAAAAACAAAATAAAAAACAAGGATTTTTTGTTTGATAACGATTATTTATTGTTGTCTTTTAATATTCTATTATTTCTTTAAAGTATAAATATATAAGCTTTTTTTGTAATAGCTATCATTTATAGATAATAATTTAAAATGACCTCATTACAATGTTCTAAACATTTGTTATCCTTAGTCGAAACAGAACAACATTTTGGCTGCAAAACCTGTAAATTCCTTTAGATTCTTATAGTTGTAAATTATTGTAGTTGTACTTTTTTTATATTTTTGTAGGAAATTAAAACTACAATAAAATACACCAATGTAAAAAAGTACAAAAAAGTACCAAACTCACCCGAATAATAAAAAGAATTTGTACTTCCCAGTAATTTTGGTTGTCATTTATTTGTAGATTCCTGTTAAAATGGTTCAAGTTTTTGTACCTTCTTATAAAAATTTTTCCACCCGGGAATCTACATTATATTATTGTTAACAGCAGTCACTCCATTGAAATTTCACTAGTCAATAAGGTAAATAAAATTATTCATAAATAAACAATAAAAACCTCATCCTAACTATATTAGAGCCGAAAATATTCATAAAGGCATAAATTGCTTAATTTATTTATATGTATAAGTCTTTACCTGCACAGCATGTATTACACTGGGACCTGGATTTGAGCACGGTTTCGGGCATTGCTTTGATTATATCTCCGATGAATCGAAACGTGAACAGTCAGTGGCGTGGGAACCATTTCCTAATATTACGCAATATACACGCGTGAGTACCCGCGCACTGCCCGCTTTGTCGCTACGCTACTATTATTTACGAATGAACAGGGCTCGAAACTGCTCAAGCTTGAAAAAATAGTAAAATAGTAACCATACTTCTCCCAAAAAGTAACCAAAAAGTAACAATAATGTGGCGAACAAGTAACCAAAAAGAAAGATTTTTAACCAAAAAACAGGAAGTTTGCACCAAAATTGTGAATTTTCAACCAAAAAATGTATGTATAAAAAAGTAGTTCAACTTTTAACAAAATGGTTGAATTTTTCTGACTAAAAAAGATGAAATGTTAACGAAAAATGTAATAGTTGATATAATAACCAAAAAGTCTTTTAATTTAATATACAAAACGGTGGAATTCATTCAAAAAAGACGATTTTTCAACAAAATAGGTTATTTTTCAACCAAATTCTTTTTTAAATCTTTTCAATTTTTATAAAATATTTTAAATCTTTCTAAAATCTTTGCGAAATCTTCTAAAATCTTTGTAATGTTTGAAATTTTTTGTGGAATCTTTACGAAATCTTCTGAAATTTTTGTGAATCTTTTGAATCTTCCAGAAATATTTGTGAAATCTTTCTCAAATCTGTGCTAAATCTTCTAAAATTTTTCTGAAATCTTTTTTAAGCTTTGAAATGTTTGAAATCTTTGAGAAATATTTGTGAATCTTTTGAAATTTTTGCGTTATCTTTGAAATCTTTGCGAAATTTTGTAAAATATTTTTAAACTTTTAAGGAATTTTTAGAAATTTTTATAAAATTTTCTGCAATTTTGGTGAAATCTGCGAACTTCTTGGAATCTTTGTCAATTTTCTGAAACATTTTGAAATTTTTGAAATATTTGTGAAATTTTTTTAAAATCTTTGAAATTTTTTTGAAACCTTTGAAATTTTTCTTAAATTTTGTTTAGAAATGTTTAAAAGAATTTGGAATATTTGTGAAATCTTTCCAAAATCTTTACGAAATCTTCTAAAATCTTTTAAAATAAAGTTTTTGTGAAATATTTTAAATCTTTCTAAAATTTTTGAAATTTTTCTGGAATCTTTGAAATGTTTGAAATCGTTCAGAAATTTTTCGAAGTTTTTATGGAACTTTTCGGAAACTGCAAAATTTTCTGAAATATTTTGAAGCTTATGAGGAATTTTTGGAAATCTTCACAAAATTTTCTGAAATTTTTGTGAAATCTACGAACTTTTCTGAAATTTTTAAAAGTTTTTGTGAAACCCTTTAAGTCTTTGTGAAATCTTTTTAGTTTTTTGCCTTATCTTTGAAATCTTTGCGAAATTTTCTGTAATAACCAAAAAGTATTTTAATTTAATATAAAAAAACAGTAGAATTCATTCAAAAAATACGATTTTTCAACAAAATAAGTACATTTCTAACCAAAAAAATGAATTTTCGTATAAAATTATGTATTTTTCAACAAAAGGGTGATTTACAATCAAAAAGATTAATTTTCGACCAAAAAAGACGAATTTTCAAATAAAATGATGAATTTACAATAACAAATAAAGTTTTAACAAAAATTGTTTAACCTTTAACCAAATTTGAACCAAACAAGATAAATTCTCATCGAAAAATATAATACATAGTTCGATATTTCAACAAAAAAGATTTAAATTGGAAATCAAAAACTAGCAATTTTCACTAAATTTCAATTTTTATGAGGATTCATAATAATTCACTTGATAACCCTTTTTTAAACATTTTACATACGAAATACTTATTATTTTATTGTTATTCCCTGATTCTCCTGGATCTAAAGTGTCAAATTTACTGAAAAAATTTGAATTTTTGCATTTTTCGCAAGTTTTCAAATAATACGATTAATGAATTAATTCATTTCGGGGAAAAAATGTAACCAAAAGTAACCTTTTCATAAAATAAGTAATTTTGTAGTAACCGTGGATCAAAAAAGTAACTCAGTTACTAAAAAGTAACCCGTTCGGAGCCCTGCGAATGACTGAGCGCTTAGTGAACACCGCCGCCCTTGCTCCGCAAATCGCCATACATAACTTGAGGGTGCTTATCTCCAGGCTCCAGTGTATCTCAAATACTGCAAATTTTCATTGATTTCAATTCCCATATTTTATTATTTTTGGAAACCAAAAATTATGTGCAGTAAGAGGGCGGGGGGGGGGGGGGTATAAATATGTTCTTACGGTCTCTTACACGATGATGGGGGATTTTTAAGAGGGCCATGGGGGATTTTCAAGAGGGCCTGTAATCCGTTATCTACTCTCTAAATCTGAATTAGTAGAAAACTACTAATTGGTAGTAGTTTTCTACTAATTCAAAAAGTGCCGATTCGTTTACTGGAAATAAGTAAGAATCTACTAATTCAATGTGTAAGAATAACTGACTAAATGAATTAGTAATTATATCTAATAAATGAATTGGTAAATGTATTGCTGGTTACTCTTTGAAAGGGTAATTTCAAGTAAATTTAAAAACTGTTTTTTTCTCAACGAAGAGAATTTTATTGGAATATATTAATAAATTATTAAAGTCGGATTTTGTATTACATACTTTTAATTAGTATATCATGGTCAATTATTATTACAGTATAGCTAAATGAAGAAATCATACCTGAAAAAACATTCCCTGACAATTTCAAGTTCTATCCAGATATCTCAAGTTTTTTTCAGGTATAATTTTTTCTAGTACGGAGCCATTCAAATATTTCTCTTTTTTTTTTAATCGACTCGGAATTAGTCCACACTTTCGCGAGATTATTATAAATTTTTTTTCAGTTTCTGGGGATTTAATTATTATTTTTCATTTAGAAATCTTTAACAAATTATATTACAAGATATTCTTAAATATATTGGCACCATTAAATAATTAAATAATCAAATAATACTAAACACATAATTAATCATTTCTTGAATTTGTCTCCAAAGTCTATGAATTTGAATAATAATTCAACAAAATTTTTATTTGATCGTTGAATTTTGAACCAAAAAAGATCAGTTTTTGACAAAAAATGGAATAGTTAAATTTTCACTTAACAAATGAATTTTCCAGAGAAAAAAAATTTTTGAACTAAAATGATGAATCTCTTACTGAAATAAATGAATTTTGAACAAAAAAGATAAATTTTTAACAAAAGAGTAACTTTTAACCAAGTAGTTTCTATCTTCAATCAAAAAGATTAAATTTCAACTAAAATGATGAATACTTAACTGGAATACTTAAATTTTCCACCAAAAAGATAAAGTTTCAAAAAATAAGATTAATTTCGAACATAAAGAATAATTTTCTACAAAAAATACGTCTTTTGAAGAAAATAGAAGAAATCTCAACTAAAAAAGACAAACTTTCAACCAAATAGTTGAATTTTCAGTTTAAAAAATTAATTTTCCAGAAAAAAAAAATTGTCAGCCAAAGTGATGAATTTTCAACTAAAATGATTAACCATTGACTGGAATAGTTGAATTTTCAACTAAAAATGATAATTTTTAACCTTAAATTTAATGGTTAAATTTTAAATTTTGTATTCTGTTAAACTAAAGAGATGAATTCTTATCTAAAATGTTGCAATATTCGACTGGAATAATTACATTTTCAGTTTGAAAAAAAAATTAATTTTCTGTTGAAGTAGAAACGAATTTTCAACAAAATAGCTCACTTTTCAACCAAAGAGATAAATGTTTTATTAAAATGATGAATCTTGAACAAAAAAATTAATTTTTAACAAAAGAGTTTAGCTTTTAACTCAGAGATTAAATTTGTATTCCAAAAAAGATGAGTTCTGAACGAAAAATGTAGTAGTTGATAAAAAAAAATTAATTTTCAATTAGAAACAGTTGAATTCAACAAAAAAGAAAACTACTTTTCAACATGAGTTGAATTTTCAACTTGAAAAGATTTTTCAGTCAAGGGAGAAAAAAAATTGCAAACAAGCTGTTGAATTTTCAATCAAGAAGATGAATATTTGAATTTTGAACTAAAAACGATCAATTTTCAAACAAAAATATAATAATTGAATTTTCATTTTAAAAAATTCAATAAACTAAATTAAAATTTTTGCGCTTCAAAGTATGTAGATACTTTTATTTTAAGACATTTGCAGTTTAACAATAAGGTGGTTCAAAAAAGGCTTTTTTGAAGACAAAAGATTCTAATGTATGTTGAGTGAGTTCTCTGCAAGTTAGAGATCACAAGATAAAACCTTTCTCAAACTGTTAGTTAATTACGATATGGTACGTCGACTTTCATGTAACACTAGACTATCACGTCTAATAAAAAATATAAGAATGTATGGTGAATTTGAAGGTCTTCGGGGTGAAATTAAAAAATTGAAAATCCAAAAAAGATATTTTCATTTAAATATTCAATTAATTTTAAAATCATATTTTTAAATTTTTTGTTTGAAGATTTCAAGTGCAAGTTATGTCATTAAATATTTTGAAAAAACATAATTTTTGTACAATGACATTTGCGGGTACTTCTTTATTCATAATGTGTCCCCTAAGGGTTTACATGACCTCCGTTTCTTACAAGACCATCTACAAACTTTATATTATCTTATCCTTACTATTTACAAATATTTACAAAAATTTACATCAACTCTTATATCTATCTCCTTACTTCTATATTAATCTAGCGCCAATTTACTGTCGTAAGAGTGAGCGAGCGATTGAGAGCGAGCGTATCCGCATCTTAATCTACTTATACTATTACATAATATCTACATGTAACTACTTACAGACCTTTACGCTTCTAATCTATGCGACTTCCGTTTCCTTTGTCCTTCACTTGCACTTCTCTTCTATCTCATTCTCATTTTGTCATTTTTCCATATCCATTCTTTCATTCTTTCTCATTCGCCCCTCTAGCCCCCTCCAACTCCTTCATCCACTCCTCACCCATTCCATCCTCACCTAGAATATTGACCACATTCTCTTGCCAGCTTCCTTTATCTGCCATTCATCTCCTACATCCGTCCCATACATGCTCCCATGTTTCCTCCTCCCATTCACATATTCTGCACTTTCTGTTCTCTTCCTTTTCCCAATACATCCCCTCCCTTACCTCGTTTCCCAATCTAAATCTTGCTATTCTGGTCCATCGTCTCTCCCCCCATCCCTTTTCTAAATACTTTGGTACTCCTTCCTTTTTTATCAACTTATACCATTTATTATATTTTGATTCCTCAATCATTCCCCATCTTTCCATTAATTGTCTTTCCCTGTCCCTTCTCTCCAATTCTTCATAGCTTACTCCACTTCCCTCTCCTATATCTCTAGCACTAAAAAACTCCCTCCTTTCTTCTTCCCATCTTGTTAGTTCTACTGCCCTCCGGCTCCTTTCTTCTACCTCCTTCAAGCACTTTTTCGCTAACTCCCCTCCCTTCCCCTCCCTTAACTTCATCTCAAATTGCCATGCTCTCTTACCCGCTCTAGTACTTAATTTATCTCTCTGTGCTTCTTCTCTCACCATATGGTATATCCAGGCGTCCTCCAGTCTACTCCTAGCGCCCACCTGACATACCTTTCATGTAAACTTTCAATCTCTTTCCTTTCCTTCCATCCCCATATCTCCGCTCCGTAACCTATTACCGGCCATACCAGCGTATCAAATAACCACATTCTCCTTCTCCAGTCTTTCTTGAACCTTCTTTTTCCTATTCCCCATATCTGTTTCATTATCCCTGCCGCTTTTTTTATCCTTTCTCTTATATGAACTCTATGATCTCCATTCATTTGCAAGGTATATCCCAAATATTTAAACTCCTTTACTTCTTCTAACTTTACTCCCTTCCATCTCCCAGTCCATTCTTTCTTTCTTCCCCCTCCTTTTCTAAACCTCATTATCTTTGTCTTTTCTACATTTAAATTCAATTTTTTCCCATCTAAATATTTCTCCAATCCTGTAATTAAGCCTGTCATCCCTTCTTCATCCTCTGCCATCAACACTATATCGTCCGCGTATGCCAGTGTATATATCTTTTCTTCTCCCATCCTAACTCCTCCCCATCCCTTTCTCTTCATTTCTTCTTCTAGGTCTGAGATTAATATATTGAATAAAAGTGGACTCAGGGGACATCCTTGCCTTACTCCTCTAACTAACCAGAAACTTTCTCCTACTTGCTCTCCTACCTTTACCCTGCTTTTTGTCTCTCTGAAGATTTCCGATACTCTCTTTATTAAGCCCTGTCGTATACCCCTTTTCACCATAACTTTTTCTAGCTCGACTCTGTCCAATGAGTCGAATGCCGCCTTTAAGTCCACGAATATTGCTATCATTGTCCCTTTCTCCCTTTTAATCATTTTATTTATCAGATAATTCAGAACATATATGTTGTCCATAACCCCCATTCCTTTTCTAAACCCTGTCTGATTCGGTGACTGTATCTTTTTTTCCTCAACTTCTTTCTTCAATCTCTCCGACAAAACAGTTACATATACTTTATACAATGTTGGCATTAGCGTTACACCCCTATAATCTTTAACCTCCTCCCCTTTGCCTTTCTTCACTATGGGTACCACTACTCCTTCTTTCCATAACTCTGGCCACCCTTCTCCTCTCCATACTCTATTACACATTATCCATGCCCATTCCTTTAGTTCTGTCCCCCCATATTTCCAGACTTCATTTGGAATCTCATCTATGCCAGGTGCCTTTCCATCTTTCATTATTCCTAACACCTTGCCTACTTCTTCCCTTGTTATATCCTCTTCTTCATCTCTTTCTCTACCATGTTTCGCTCCTTTCCTAACTTTTCTCTCTACCCCTCCTAGCAAATCCATAAAATATTTTTTCCATTCTACCATTTCAATATCCTGATTTACTCTTTTTCTCTCTTTATTTACTACCTTCCAAACCTCTTCTTCCGCCGATATTATTGTATGTACTATACACTTATTAAATTTGAAGTACCTTTTAAAATAATTTCAGGAAAAATGAAAACATATGTACATATAATTTTGAAAATTGAATTCAGATACTCATTTCGCAACCTCAGAAACAATTAGACATTTATGTCACTGAAATAGGACTATTATAAACATAAATAAACTTCTATTATACAAATTATATCCAATATTTAATTCTATAACCTTCATATAAATAATCAATTCATGTTACTTAATTTAGAACAAAACTAAATTTTAATCTTTATTTAATTGAATATCGTAAACAAAATTAATCGGCTAGTAATTAATTAATCATTTCACAAAATAATAATCTATACACTATAATTTTCATTGAAACATAAAAATAATATTTTATATAATTTTTTCTTAAATTTGAACTTTTATTTATGAAAATTTCTTAAACAACATCAAGGATATTGAAAAGGATTATATAATTGCAAGGTATTCTAAAGAAAAATCAAAGTTTTATTATAAAAATAATAGCCCACATTCAATCACACAACCTCAAAGTAAATAATCAATTTATGTTACTTAATTGAGAAAGAAACTTAATTCAATATTTTTTTAGTTAAAAATGTTTAACAAAATGAATTGACTATTAATTATACGTTCAATAACTGTTGACACCATGAAAACATCAAACTATTATTGTCATGGAAAGATTGAAATAAAATGCACTTTATATGTTTTTATATTTTAACATTCGTTTATGAATATTTTATTTAATAATAAGCTTTTTAAATAATTCCAGAAGATTGAATTATTAATAGAATCAATTCATAATTATATGTATAATGATAATTGAAAAAATTAATAATAAAATAATGTTTAATATTATTTTCATTAAAAAATTTAAATAATTTTCAATTTATATATTTTTTAAAATTTTAAATTGCATTTCTGAAAATCTGAATTGATAATAATTATTTATTATTATAAAAAAATGTAATCAGCTAATAATTAAATAATCATTTCAGGACATGAAAATCATTAAATAATTATCTTCATTGAATCATTGAAACAATTTTTACCTTAAATTTTTCTGAAAATCTGAATTATTAATAAACTTTTAAACTAATTCCAAAAAAATTACAACGTATGTACACATAACTTTGAAATTTTAATTCAGATACTCGTTTCACAAGAACAGAAACATTGAACAAATTATGTAACTGGAATACGGATATTACAAATATAAATAAACTTCTATTATAAAAATTATCGCCAATATTCAATTACATAACTTAAAAATAAATAATCGATTTATGTCGCTTAATTGAAACAAATTAAAGTTCAATCTTTATGTAATTTACGATTGTGGAAAAAATTAATCAGCTAATAATTGAATAATCACTTTAAAAAATAAAAAGAATTCAACTATAATTTGTAATTATTAATATTAATATTTGTATTGATTAAACTGTATACAACATAAAAAGAAGGAAACTATTATTTTCATCCAAGCATTCAAATAATTTTTACTTTATATTCTTTTAAACATGAAATTACATTTCTCGAAATTTGAATTTTTAATAACTTTTTACACTAATTTTCGAAAAAATGTAAACATAGTATTTAGGTATAATTTTGAAAATTGAATTCAGATTCTCATTTAAGCATTAATCTATAATTTTCATTGAAACATGCAAATAATTTTTACTTAATTTTTTTTTTCAAATTTGAACTCTCATTTCTGAAAATTTGAATTGTCAATAACCTTTTAAATTAATTCCAGAAAATGTAAGTTTTGATAGGATCAGTTAATAATTCGTTAATCAGGTGACAATATATAAAGCATTAAACAATTATTTTCATTGAAACATTCAAGTAATTTTTACATTATATATATATATGTTTTTTGTTTTGAAAATTTAATTCATATATAGTCATTTCACAACGTAACAAACACATAAAAAAATCAATAATCAATCAGTTCAAAAAATGAGAAGCATGGAACTATAACTTTCATTAGAAAATTCAAATAATTTATAATTTTTATTTGTTTAAGTTTCAAAATTAAGAAAGATTGTACTTTATAATATATCACTGCGGTCGCACCACGAACTGAGACCATTTTTTTATTCGCCTAATCTAATCGAGTAGATTATAGTACATACAATAATATCGGCCGAAATATAACACGCATATCTTGATAAAGAAGAACACATGCGACTGGATTAGAAATGTAGAAAAATTACTGAAATACATTTTATTTTACGCCGTGTATTAGGAAAGTCAGTCATAACAACCAAAGATATAATATCTTTAATAACAACTTACATTGAAAGTAATAGTAAAAATAAATAAATCGAAATAATTATCGGCGATCGATAAAATGAGAAATCTACTTTTTTACTTCTGTTAGTTTTAATTTTAATATAGAGGTCACCCTAGGTGGCGACTAAGCTAACACGAAAACTTCCTCCATAAAATTACGAGTTTTCATCTATAGGATAGTTCATAGTGTATTGAGAAAACATTAACCTTTCTTAATTAAAACTCAAAAACCAGCAGAATGTATTACAAAAATTATTAAATTATGTTTCCTTAGCAATTCACTGCTACTCATTGAATTAGTAAGTTGGTACTACCAAGCAGATTAGTAGAATACCCTTACTAATTCATTAAGTAACATAAATCTTACCATTTCATCTAGTAAAAAGTGATAAAATTACTAATTTAACAGTCAGATACAATGCTACTAATTCGGATTAAGAGAGTATAATGTAAGTACGGCCCCTAAGTCAGAAAATCCTGATGGGGGGGGGGGGTCGGTTTCGCCATTCTGTAGATCCGCGTCTGATAAAATTCCGCAGTAGTAAATTGGCTTTTATGCTGTGTGACCTCGGTATAGCTCTAAACATTAGACTGGACAGCGATTCTCTTGCAGGGAATGATGCAAAGTGTCAGCCAAAAATGGCGAGAGCTTGAGACCCTCCGCACAGAGTTTGAAATATGATTGCGGCGTTGATATAAAGCATTCAGGCTGACTTTACAACGTACTAAAAGTACGAGATTGAAGGCGAGGGATAAACGCGAGAGACAGGAAGAAAGCGACTCGTGCACAGTTCTGTCTTCGAAATTCGCCAATCGAGCACCGCCTTTTTCCTTTTTTCGAGTCTCTTTCCTTTCTTTGAAACAGGATCGATCGTAAATGTGTACACTCTGCACAACAAAGAATAGGTCTACGTGAGGCATAAAGCTCAAACCTATTATTTCCTACATTTACTGACAGATCATGGCAATAAGTCCTTCGTTTACTACTTTACTGCCTCACTATAATTTCAAAGCGACTATTATGACTATTGACCGGCTTCCATTCAATCAGGAATCGATTTCTCCAAATCGATTATTACTTCTGGAACAACCACATATTCCTTACTTCCTGGATAATTACAGGGAGGTGAAATCGATGATTTTTTTACTTACCTTCACTTTCTTCTTTTTCACTGGAAAATGTAGAAAAATTATAAACTAGCTGTGAATTCGATCTCGAATGTTTCCACTTTGTTTGTATTTATAATTATATGGTGCTCACTTCACGAGGACTTTGCTTCCCATTAACAAATGCATTTGCTTCCTCATAGAGGAAGCATTAGTTATTTTGTTGAATAATAGACAAATAAAAGTCTTCATTTTGATAAATTTAAAAATAGAAATGTACAAAAAATGCCAAACTACAAAATAATACAAAAAAAATTGTTAACACAAAGACAAATCAGACAAATAAAATTTTTTATTAGAAATGATAATTTTTTGAGCTGGAAAAGGGAAGGGAAAAGTTCTGTCGCACCCTATCGCCTTCCCAACATTATGATTTCTTTACAAAAATTCTCAGAATTACTCTATTTGAAAATTTATGATCAAAAAGTCTTTTCTATTCATGCCTCAACTTTGAATTGTGTCCATGAAAAAAGTTTTTCTGTTCGAAACAGATGACTCAAATATTATAAATGAGCATAACTTCCTTAATCTTCAAAAAAGTGTATTAATGTTATAGATCAATCGATTTTCCTTGAATCAAGGAATCTTTTCCGTTCTTGCATCAATGTTTAATTATGTGAGTGAGAAAAGTTTTACTATAAAAAATCGTTTTTTCAAATATCATTTGCATTACCATAGCTTCCTTACACTTCAATAAAATGTATAAATGCTATGGGTCAATCGATTCTTCTTGAATCAACAGAACTTTTTTATTCTCGCATCAACTTTAAATTATGAGAATGAGAAAATTTTTACTATAAAAACGATTTTAAAATATATAAATTACCATAACTTTCCTACAATTTAATAAAAGTGTATTAATATTGTGGGTCAATCGATTCGTCTCGAACCAAGGAATCTTTTACATTATTGCATCAACTTCGAATTATGATAATGAAAAAAGTTTTACTATAAAAAACCGATTTTCAAAATATATAAATTAC
>CAKNYM010051029.1:53446-69773 GCA_932195095.1 Andricus curvator
TTGCCTTGAAAATTTAATAATTTAGTGGTAATCTCTTTTCGTTCTTGGTTCAAAATTCGGCTTTTTCGTTTCAAAATTTACATCTTTTGGTAAAAAATGTCATTTTTTTGTTATTGAAAATTCAACTATTTTGGTTGAAAGTTAATCTGATTTGGATAAGGATTCAGGTATTTCGTTGAAAATCCCTTCCTTTTGTTAAATTTAAATGTGTTTAATTTGGAATAAAAATCTCTTCAGGTTGAAATAACATCAATTTATAAATTTTTGGTCGAGAATTCACCTATTTTGGTTGAGAATTCAAATCCAGTTCATTTATATTGTTGAAAATTCAACTATTTTGGTAGAAACTTCAACATTTTGGTTGAAAAGTAACTTTTTTTGTTTGAAATTCATATTTTCGGTTCGAAAATGCTACTATTTTTTAGAAAATTCTTCTTTTGGCCTTGAAAACTTAATAATTTAGTGGAAATATTCTTTCTTTCTTGGTTCAAAATTCGGCTTTTTCCTTTCAAAATTTACATCTTTTGATAAAAAATCTCATATTTCTGTTGTTGAAAATTGAACTATTTTGGTTAAAAGTTATTCTGATTTGGCTAAGGATTCATTCATTTGGTTAAAAAATCTTATTGGTCTGTTATTTAAAATTCACCTATTGTGGTAGAAAACTAATATGTTTAGTTTGAGGAATTGTTTGTTGAATTTAAGTGTGTTTCATTTCAAATTAAAATCTTTTTTTGTTGAAATAATATCAAATATATTTTTCGTTGAGGATTCATCTATTTTGGTTGAAAATTAAACTATTTTGGTGGGAAGTTCAACTAATTCGTTGATTAATAACTAAAATTTTTATTGAAAATTCATCTTTTTTGGTGAAAAAAATTTGTGTAAATGGTTCAACTATTTTGTTGAAAATTTATCTTTTCTCGGTGAAAATTAACTTTTGTTGTTTAAAACTGATGTTTTCAGTATGGAAATTCAACCATTTGGTTTAAAATTCATATAAATTGTAAAAAATTTAACTATTTTGTTTTGGCTTGAAAATTCAACTCTTTTTTTCAAAAGTGTTCTTTTTGGTTTGAACATTCATTCCTTCCTATAGACAAAATGGATATTTTTTTGGTTAAAAATACAACTGTTTGGCTAAAAAATGTGCCTGAGAAAAATATTTCTTGGTTGGAAAATCAACTCTTCTATTAAAAACTCATCTTTTTGGTTGAAAATTCAACAAGTTTGTTCAAAAGTCATGTATTTTGTTAAAAATTCAATATTTAATATGAAAAATCATTTAAAATGGCTGACGACAAAAAAATCAAAGAAAATTTATTCTAAATATATATTGATGTTCACTGGCCGAAATACACTGTATATTTTTAAATTTATTTCTATAATGCCTATTTCTGTTTAAATTAGGTTTTTATGTATTATCATTTTAGTTATTTTTATTCCTAAATTATAACATTGAAAAAGACAAAATAGTAACTTTTTAGGTAACTTAAAGTTACTTCATCTAGGAACTGTAACTAGTTACCCAAATGAAAAAACTTACCCAACACTGGTTTATTACTGTATATTTCAGTTTCGACATCATTATCGACAGCTTGCATGGAAATGCATTATAATTGATTTTGAAGTTTACTGTAAATTATAGAGTTTGATTCCAAGTTTTTTTTACGTCCGGGAATAATGAATGAAAATTTTTGAGCCCGAGAAAAAATAATTATAATTTTCTAATTCCCAAGCTTCCCAAGCGACACGTCCAGACTTTTATTCAATAAATTGGTTTGCTTGCGCAAAGTTTCGGTAACGTACCGTTCCCTCATCAGGCACATAATGATAAGGAAAAACTTTTCTCTCGAGTTAAAAGAAAAGGTTCAAGCCGAAGGTTAAGGTGTAAAAATTGTTGCTTAAAATCTTTTTTCGTTATTTTGGATGGATGTAAATGTGATTTGTCTATTACATAAATGTTTTCTACTCAAGAATCTTTTTATAAATTTAGTTGAATTGGTGATAAAACAATTTTCTCAACACTGAAAATTTTAAACCAAAAGAATTGAAGCAAAATGCATTAAAACATAACCTTCGTCTTGAATTTTTTCTCGTACCTCGACTAAGAAGTTTTTTCTTATTGTCTACCTGATGAGGGTAACGGTACGTTTCCGAAACGTTGGGCAAGCAAACCAATTTATTGAAAAAAAGTCTAGACGTGTCACTTTGGAATTAGAAAAATATCATTATTTTCCTAATCCTCGACAAATTTTTATTTTAAATTTATTAATTTTGTACTCTAAATTAAAATGATGGATTTCAAAAAGCGTGATGCATAATTCAAAAATTATTAATTTTCAACGATTCAGTTTCACGATCCTAATTTAAGAATACTTCAATTTCAAACGAAGTTTGGAATTGTTTTATTTTTTAAGGTTCAACTGGGTTTAGCTTCATTATTTTTCAAGCTTTCAATTTGAGATTATAATTTTCAACGTTTTTAGAATTATTAAACTTTGAAAGCTTACAATACGTAAATTCTTCAATTTTTACCTGTGAAAATGACTGAATGTTTTTTTTCAGGAAATTTAATTTTCTAATAATGAAATCTATCCAATCACTTTAGCCAACGGCCAAACCACGCTGAAAAAACCAGTTCTCGTCAGATCACTGAAGTTAAGCAGCGTTGGGCGCGGTTAGTACTTGGATGGGTGACCATTCGAGAATACTGCGTGCTGTTGGCACATTGTGGGTGTAGTGAGCCCAACTTGTAGTTATTTAGTACAAGAAACTATCCACCTAGAAACACTACCCAAATCGGGTAGTGTCACGCCTACCCTGAAAGGGAAATGGCTTAATGGTATACTTTGAATTTTATGTGATACTACATAATATGGTACTTCTTATTGATTTTTGTTATCTTTAAAATTTTTATAATTCCAGTTTAAAATTATAGTGTTGAATAGGAAATTCTGAAAAAGTTTGATTTTCGAAGTCTCGAAACTAAAGTTGTTTAGCTTTAAAAGTTTAAATTCGCAAATATTTGTTTTGAAGTTTCTTAAATAAATGTTCAATCAAAACGTTATTAATTTTTCAATGTTTAGTTTGTTATATTAGGATTTTCAACCAGATAAAACTAATTTCAAATGTACTTTTTTTACTGTTTTTTAAAATTATTAAATTTTGACGGGCAAATTTTATCAAATAAATCATTTGAACTTAATCAATTAGGGAGGTTTCCGTTTTCAAATTTCACTGTTTAAAAACTAGCATTTAGTAGATTTTGTGCAAATTCTATCGTCTTCAACAATTTATGTCTATTTTAATATCAATTACAAAAATGTAGTCCTGAAAATAAAATTAAAAAATTAAAAACCCTTTAAATCTTGGAAATCCAATTCAAATTCATTCACTCTTATGAAATTCTTTTTGACACCCCTTGAAATATTATGAAATCTCTTCAAATCTTTACATTCTTTTAAAGTCCGCTTGGACACATGTAAATGTTTGAGGCTTCTCGTTCGATTATTATTATTATTATAGATTAGCAGTTCGAACTCGAAAGTTCATTGCCTCATCTACCCGAGACCGCCACATATCTCTGTCTTGTGCATTCTCCATCCAGTTTAAGTAATCATGTCCTAGTTCTTTTAGATCATCCCTTACATTTTTCTCCCATCTGTTTCTCGGTCTGCCTAGGGGTCTCTTACCAGTCGGTCTCCCTCTTAAAACTTGCGCTACTGTTCTTTCATTGCCCATTCTTGCTACATGCCCCGCCCATCTTAATTTACGCGCTTTCATTACTCTATTAATATTTGCTGACCCGTAGAGAGCGTGCAGCTCATCATTATGCAGTTTTCTCCACTCGCCGGTCTCTTCGTCCCTTTTTGGACCATAGATTTTTCTAAGTACTTTATTCTCGAAAACTCTAAACCTATTCTCTTCTCCTTTCGTCAGCGCCCACGTTTCACACCCGTACATGACGACCGGCATTATTATCGTTTTGTAAATTCTTACTTTGATGTTCCTAGATAGCGATCGCGATTTTAGTAGCGTGTTTGCTGCATAATAGCACCCATTGCCAGCGTGTAGCCGCGCATTGATTTCCGTTTTAATCTTATTTTCGTTAGTTATAATAGACCCGAGGTATTTAAACTCGTTAACCCTTTCGAATTTCATATTTCCGGCCATTAGATCCCCGTCTTGATTACTTTGTCCGGACCTGACGACGGTCATATATTTTGTCTTCGATTCGCTAACTTCCAAGCCAATCTCTTTGGCTTTTGCGATCAAGATTTCTGCATTTTTAGCTACCGTTTCTTTATCATCCCCTAGTACGTCGAGATCATCCGCATATCCAAGAATTTGTATTACCCCATTGAGGGTAGCACCGGTCGGATTCGCCTGCACTTGCCTAACCACGTATTCTAAAACTAAGTTAAAAAGGACGCACGAAAGTGCATCGCCCTGTTTCAGGCCATCGCGGATCGAAAACTCTTCAGATAAACTACCGTTTACGCGTATTCTACCCTTACTGCCGCTTAGGCAAATTTCGATAAGTCTAACCAATTTTCTTGGCACACCCAAGAACTCTAGGATCCAGTACATTCGCGCGCGTATGATAGAGTCGTAAGCTTTTTTAAAATCGATAAATAGCTGATGTACTGCTTCTTTAAATTCCCATTTCTTTTCTAACAGTTGTCTAATTGTAAACATTTGATCGCTTGTAGATCGGTTTCGGCGGAATCCACACTGGTAATCCCCAATGATTTCCTCGGCAAAAGGAGTTAGTCTACTTAGGATAACATTAGACAGGATCTTGTAGCACGAGGGCACAAGTGAAATTCCCCGATAGTTGTTACAGTTAGTTTTATCGCCTTTTTTGAAGATGGGAATAATGATAGAGGTATTCCATTCTTCCGGCATGCGTTCTGTTTTCCAAACTGCGCGTATCAATTTACAAATTTGCCTTGTGAGGCAAGGGCCTCCATTTTTTATCAGTTCTGACGGTAGGTCATCGATGCCCGCGGCTTTGTTATTTTTCAACTTCTTTATGGCCATTTCTATTTCTATATCAGTAGGATCGTTAATTAATAGATCAGCAGTGTGGATTTCGCCGAGATTACCTTCAACGGGGGCTTCGCGTACATTTAATAGTTTATCGAAATAATCTTTCCATAAATTCAGTCTCTCTGTCGCATCGGCTACTAGATTGCCATTTTCGTCCCTCATTACTTCCGTTCTACTTTGAAAGCCTTTCCTTATAGAATTGATTCCCCTGTACATCTCACGCGGGTTATTTTGTTTATTATGCGCTTCTATTGCTAGTATTTTATTCTTTTCCCACTCCCTTTTCTTGGATCTATAGAGCCTATTTGTACTTTTGCTAATCTCGAGATATTTCTTATGTGTTTGATCGCACTTATTTTGTAAACTACTTAGTCTGGCCTTCCGACGTTTCTCAAACCAGAGTTTGCACTCTTCGTCAAACCATGGTTTGCTTTTGGCTACTTTCTTAAAACCTATCGTAAGTTTCGCGGCTGCCTTTATCGCCTTTTTCGTATTGCTCCACAGGGTTTCCGGGTCCTCCTCGTGGTTATTGTTATCGTCTCTCTGTTCTTGGAGAGCGTCGAAACTATTAGAAATCTCAACTTGGTAATTTAATGTTTCTGTTGCTGTTTTGAACTTATCTATATTGAAACGAACTGTTGGCTCTGTGCGGCTTGTTTTCTTACTTAACGCTAGCCTAGATCTTAGTTTTACTATCACGAGAAAATGGTCTGAATTTAAATCCGCTCCCCTATACGATCTTATATCGAGAATGTTTGTATGACGTCTTCTGTCTATTAGAACGTGATCAATCTGATTGTGAGTCTTACCATCTGGTGATGTCCAGGTGGCCTTATGTATATTTTTATGCTTGAAATATGTGCTTTTGACAACGAGGTTCTTTGAAGCTGCAAAGTTTATTACTCTGGTTCCATTATCATTACTGACGTCATGCAAACTTTCTGATCCTATTGTAGGCCTATACATTGGTTCTTTTCCAATTTTCGCGTTGAAATCCCCCAATACTATTTTTGCGTCAAACGTTGAGAACTTGTCAAAAACCTGCTCGATTGTTTCATAAAAAAGATCTTTAGTGTCTTCGTCTTTGTCCTCGGTGGGGCAGTGCACATTGATTAATACGTGTTTGCTGAAATTACCCTTTAGTACAATGTATGATAACCGGTCGTTAATGAATTGCATGTCGATAAGTGCTTGCGAAATTCGTTTATTAATAAGAAAACCAGTCCCCAGTCTTTGCCCCTTAGCTCCCCCATAGTGAAAAGTATAGTCATCCTTAGAAATTGACGCGAAATCGCCCGACCAGCAAGTTTCTTGAAGTGCTATTACGTCAGTTTTGTAGTCAATTGCTATCTTAATGAGTTCGCTAAGTCGGCCAGTTTTTAGACTACGCGCGTTTAGAGTTCCCACCCTTAGATCTTTAACTGTAGTTTTTTGTTTTTGCAAGTTAGCCATGGTAGTTTCAAGATAGTCCGCACGTTAGGATCCTATTCCGATCGTAGGTGAGTCCACTGTCCCAGGAGTGATAACCCCCATACCTCCCTAGGTCTAAGTATGGGAGCTTTCCGACTCTGACAAGGACCATGTCAACTTGTCGTCAGACACATTACAGTTTCATCCTCGTACCCTAACGTCCCCCTGCAAGGCAGCGCGCCTACTGGCATCAATACCCCTTTGGCCCTATGCAGGCGAATCATTCCACACATCCCTTGCGGGCAGTGTCATCGCTGCAGTGTCCAATGGGCAGCAGGATTTTTCCCTTACAAGATTTTTAGTTTTGGTTCGGGTATAGTTTCTAGGTGGGTACACGCTGCACCTTGGCTTGCCAGAACCCACCCATTGTGTATGAACGCGAATGGGTGGGTCCCCCCAAGCCATGGTTGTCGTGCACCTATTTTTACCAGTGCTAGATTCACCACACCCACGACTGGCTCCTATCGGCTGTCCGCGACTGCTTATTCTTGTATTCGCAGTTAACCTTGGGGGCTGTTCAGCCTTACGGGCCGTTCCTCTATCCGCAACCTGAGGACGCGCTACGTAGTGGTGATAGGAATCGATTACCGAAGTTAAGCAGCGCTTGACTCGATCCACTCGGATGGGGGCCGCTGTACGAGACGGGGTGTATTTATCAGCATTTAAGCTGTCTTCACTCTCGAACTAATAATAATAATAATAAAAATATGATAAAATCTCTTGAAAAAACGGTGAAATTTCGTGAAATCTGATGATACTTCCTGAAATCTTGAAAATTAATTGAAATAACGTGGGAGCTTTTAAAATCCCCTAAAATAATAAAAATCTTCAGAAATCATAGGAATTTCTTTACAACAGCAAACAATTTTTTTGAATTCCTTAAAAGCATAAGACTCCTTGAAAATTTCTTAAAAATTTTAAAATCAGTTGAAAATTCCTTGCAATCCTTGGAAATATTCTCAAATATTTCAAATCCTCTGAAATCTTTCAAAATACCTTGAAATTTTTGTAGGCACTTGGAAATTACTGGTAATCATTTAAAACACCTTAAAATCTTTAAAATCCCTTAAAACTCTTAAAATATATTAAAAATGTTTGAAATTCTTTTCAAAATTTCAAAATCCTCTGAAATCCTTCAATTATTGTGAATAAATTCTTTGAAATCCATTAAAATATTATAAACTCCGTTGAAATCCCGTCATAATACTTCAAATCTAATGATATTCCTTGACATATCTTGAAATATTTGGAGCCCTATGAAATCCCTTGAAATATTTGTAAATCTTGGAAATTCTCTGAAATCCCTTGGAATCTTTTTGAAGCTCCTGAAACCTTATAAATCGTATGAAATCCTTTGAAACCTTTCGAAATTGAAAGAAATTTTTTTAACACACATATGCACAGCAATATTTGAAATTATATTCAAATCTTTGAAATCCTACGAATTCCCTTATTTCTTGTGAAATTCTTTGCAATTTATAAAAATATTATAAAATTTTTAGAATTTTTTATATCTAATGAAATTCATTAAACGTCACTTAAAATCATTCCATAAAAATTATTTGAAAACTTCAACATTCTCTTAAGCTCCTTGAAATTAATAAAAATATCCTAAAGCCTTTTGAATCCTTTAAAATCTTTCAAAGTCCTTATGAAGTTTAGGAAATTCTTTGCAATCCCATACATTTTGCTTTAATCTCTGAAAAGCCCTTGAAATCTTTGAAATAATATTAAATCCCTTAATAATTAACTCTTGTGCAATCCCTCGAACTTTCGTAAAAACTTTGAAATCTTTAAAATTTCCTTAAAACATTTCAAAGCTTTGAAGATTTCTCAAAATAATTTAGATCCTTTGAAATTCCATGAATTCTCTGGAAACCTGCGAAATCTTTTGAATTCTTTAAAATAAAATTGGGTCAGAATGGCTTTTTTCTAAAATAAAGATACCTAAAGGAAAGAAACGAGGCTTTTTTCAAACGATAAGAAAGGACCCAAAGTTCGAAAAAACTCTGATAAAATCGTTTGAAGAATTGATAAATTAAAACTTATTAAAATGAAATTTCAAATTTGGATTGAAACAGTCCGGATTGACGCCGTTCCGAGCCTTGATGCTGCGACGATTTCGTGACGCGGGGATGGCGGAAGGGGCTGCTCAGTCAAGCGTGACAGTGCGTCAACTGCGTCAAGCAGCATTCTCCGTGCGTCAGTTGTATCAGGTGACGTCATCCGTCAAAATCCAACAGAAATAATTAGAAAGAAGGACAGAGAGAGAGAGAGGAGCTGCAAGACATAGAAGTGCTAAGTTGATGCATGAATTCCCTATTTTTACCAAATATTACATACCAAAGATTTAATTTTTAGTTTATTTTTCAATTAAATATCTGGCACTGAGGAGGACCCCTATCCGCGGTCGCAACGTTTGCCAATTCATTTTTTTTTCATGAAATGCATGTTTGTAATTATATATGTAACTTCTCATAAGACCCTAATGCTGATACAGAAATCTTCCTAAACAATAATTCACGCCACCCTATCTGTTCACGTTCGGACGTTCTGGTAATAGGAGCAAGGCCAGCAAGCCTTGCCCGAAACCGTTCTTAATTCGAAGTTCCAGCGTAGTTTAAATTTAGAAGAGTTTTAATGTTTTAAATGTTTTTACTTCGCAGTTAATTATTCAATATTTAAATTCAAAATTTTTGCAGGTATGAAAGGTAAAATTTTGTTATTTGCATGACTTGGAAAAATGTTTGGTAACCAGGAAATTACCAGAAACTTGTTTTTGTTTTTAGAGGCCACTCTGAAAATTTATATTGAGAATATGAATGGTAATAAGAAACTTACCGTGCGCATAGCCCAAGATTCATGGTTTCTAGTATAAAATTTGTTAATAATTGGTCAATTTAATTAGTCATAGCTCTCTATATGTATAAAATTTTCCTTTGAAAACCCCTCCAGGTGACTTGTCTGGACCTGCGCCTGTACTGAGCCCACCTTAAGTGCCGCTTTTCAAGGTCATAGGTACATAATTCCCATGTATATGTATGTTGTCAAAAGTTATGACGTCATAGATATATAATGGACATTACATATCAGCTCATAGACATTTATAATGGCCATTACATGCCTATGAGCTGAAAAGGGAAACTTCAAGTCCGCTCCACAGGCATGAGAAACGGCCCTATTCATGCAAGAGCAGATCCAGAAAATTTGTCGGAGGGGGCGATTGTGAATTTTCTTTAACAAATGTACGTGAAAGGGGGTTGGGGGCTCCCCTAACGATTTAAAAGAACTTTTGAAATTTAATATAATAAAGGGGATAAATTCCAGTTTATTGATATTTTTAAATTATTGTGTTCACATTCATAAAAAACCTGAAAGCACGTACATATTCAGGACCTTGAATAAATTTCGTAAAGGGTTTTGAATTTGGTGTGGGGGGATCATGCTTTCTTAGATGGGGTACATATTTTGTTAACAAGTTATCTTTTTAGGTTGAAAATTAATATTTTTTCGGTTGAAAATTTAACTGTTTGGTAGAAAATTCGTATTTTTCGCTTGAAAATTCAGCAATTTTGTAGAAAATCCAATCTAATTCATCCTGTTAGCTTGGAAATTCAACTGTTTTGTAGAAATTTGATTTTTCAAATTCAAATTTTTATTTCAATGAAAATTTAAGTTTTCCATTTATGGGTCAAAAGTGATCATTTTTAGACTGAAAATTCAACTATTTGGTTGAAAATTCGTCTTTTTTGGTAGAAAAATAAACACCATGGTTGAAAATTCAACTAAATTCAACTATATAGTTACAAATTATGTATTTTGTAGAAAATTTTTCTTTTTTCCCAAAATGTCCCCTGTTTACGTTAAAAATCAACTCCTTGGTTGAATTACTTACCTAGGGTTACCATCTGGGTCGGGTGAAAAACCAGGACGGTCAAAAATGTTCAAGCGATCCCTAAAAAAAAAAAAAAGGTCATCAAGACAAAAATGTATTATTACTGTAATTATTGTTATTTAATAATTTAATTATCTATTTAATAATATAATTATAATTTTTTATTATTGAACTTATAAGTTATTGTATTTATAAATAAATACATCTACACCGAAGCACTGTGCAGGTGTACAAAGTACTCAATCGCTAATATTTAGCTTTGCTACCGATATTGTAACATGCATACTATCACGCTCGTTAATGCCGCCACAAATCACATACTAAGTATGCGCGCGCATTTCTATAAAGTCGCGTTCAGTATTATGCTAAAACGATTGTAGAAAAATAAAAATAAAAAATATTTGCTGTCAAAAATCTTGGTTTCGTAAAAAACCAGGACATTTTGCCTATTTTCAAGAAAAAACCAGGACACCAGGAAAGACCTCGAAAAAAGAGGACCCTAACTTACCTAAAAATTATTTTTTTTTTCAGTTGAAGATTCCTAATTTTGGTAGAAAATTCATCTCTTTGGTTCAAAATTGAACTTAGTTGAAACTTCCCTTTTTGTGAAAGAAACTCAATTTTTTAAATGAAAATTTAACTATTTGTTTGAAAATCAACTTTTTTGTTGAAACTTTATATTTTTGGGTTGAAAATGAAACTGGTAGGTAGAAAATCAAACTATTTGGTAGAAAATTCAATTTTTGGTTGAAAATTCATATTTTTTGTTAGAAAATTCAACTGTTTTGTAGAAAATTCTCTTTTCTGAATTGAAATTCTTTTGTTATGAAAATTAAATCATTTCATTTTTGCTTTAAATATGATCATTTTAGATTTGAAAATTCAACTATTTGGTCAAAAATTCGTCTTTTTTTGGTAGGAAATAAATTTTTTGGCTGACAATTAACATATTTTAGTCGAAGATTAAAGCACTGTCTTGAAAATTCATCTTTTTTTGGTAAATTCAATTTTTTTGGTTAAAAATGAAAATAATTTTTGTTTAAATGTCAACCATGCTATTTTTTGTTGAAAATTTACTTGTTTTAGGTTAAATTGTCAACTCGGTGGTAAAAAGTTAAACTACTTTCTTATTGAAACATGAACTAATTTGTTGGAAATTTTCTTTTTGGGGTAAAAATTGATTTTTTAAATGAAAATTGAACTATTTGATTGAAAATGAACTTTTTTGTTGAAATTTCATATTTTCGGGTTGAAAAATCGACTGTTTTGTGTAGAAAATTCATCTCTTCGTCTTGAAAATTCAAAAATTTGTTAGGAAATTCAACTATATGATAGAAAATTGAACTGTTTTGTAGAAGATTTTTTTTTTTTATTGAAAATTAATTCTTTGTAATCAAAATTCAACTATTCAATTTTTGATTAAAAATTGCTTTTCTTTAGTTTGAAAATTCAACTATTTGCTTGAAATTTTATGTAGTTAGTAGAGAATTTGACTTTTCAAGTAGAAAATTAATCTGCTTAGTGTAAAATTCAATAATTTGGAAAAAATCGATGTATTTTGTTGAACATTTATTTTTGGGTAAAAAACTAATTTTTCTAACTTAAAATTTAACTTCATATTTTTGTGATGAAAATTCGACTTTTCTTGTATAGAAAATTCGTCCTTTTGTCTTGAAAATTCAACAGTTTGGTAGAAAATTTAACTGCTTTGTAGAAGATTCATTTTTTTTTACAGAAAATAAATTTTTTTAATCAAATATTAACTATTCCATTTTTACTGGAAAATTGGTCTTTCAAGTTTAAAAATTTAACCATTTGGTTAAAAATATATGCATTTTGTTAAAATTTGTCTTTTTCAATAGAAAATTAGTCTGTTCAGTTGAAAATTTAACTTTCTGTTTAAAAATGTAATTATTTGATTGAAAATTCAACTGTTTCGTAGCAATCTTGTCTTTTTAGCTTACAAACTTGTGTGTTTGGTTCAAAATTTGTGTATTTTTTTTAGAAATTGTCTTTTATAGTAGAAAATTTATCTTTTTGGTTGAAAATCGATACATGCAAATTTTTATGAGCATTTTCTCAAAGAATATGAATTTTTATTATACAGCTCTATAGAGCTTCATACACTCTCCAAAGAATTTTTTCAGTTTTTTGTTCTCTAAATAATTCGAATTTTAAGAACATTTTTTTGCTTTCCTGATTTTTTTCAACTTTGTACATACATTGTTCTACAGTCACACCTTTCATGTGTTTTTATTGTGTTTAATTTGGAATAATTTTAAATTAATGATATTCAATTTCAAATTCATAGTTCTTAAATGATTTACTTTTCGAGACATGAATTTTCAAGTATTTTTAAATGGTTCAATTTTTAAGGATGACCGTTTAAAACCAAATCATGATATCTTATATGTTTAAATTTTTAATTGTTTAATTCTATCTTTCAATTATAGCACTTTTGATTATAAATTATAGAAGTTTGAATATTCTATTTGGAAACAGTCCAAATTTAAAAAAACTTGAAATTAAAATTATTCTATTTAAAATAATTCAAATTTGGAACTGGTTTGGATTTCCAAAGTCAAATATCTTTCAATTGTGATAGGCATGCCCGAATTGACAATAATTTTTAGAATGTATCATTATGGTGGCAAGCGGTTCTCAAACCAACAAAAATTCTTTTCAGCTCCTAGTTTTGTTTGAGTTCCCAACAAAATTATTCCAAAATTTGAGTGAAATAGGTTCATATTAATGCGTATCTCAAAAGCCATGAAGTTTCTAGTTAATTTATTGATATTTTATTCAAACTCCAAAGTCTAGTAATTAGATAACTAGTAATATCAAAGTCGAGAGTTGATAACTTTTTAATTTTCACTCATTTTTTCAATTAATTTGTAATCGATTAAACAATTTCAATTTGGTTGAACAATTTATTTATTTTCGAAGTTGCAAAATAGGTATGTATTTTAGGTATTATGAGTCTTATAATCAATGTAAAAGTATTTCTTTAGCAATTTTTTTGGCAATTTTTCAACAAATTTTAATATTCCTAATTTCCATTTTCTTTATTAATGTTATACTCAGTTGGTTCAGCTACCGTCAATTTCTTAAACAAATTTTTTTTCTCTACATATTTCTGTTCCATGGTGTTTTCTTCATCTCATGAAATGAATATCTTCAAAATACATTATTACGTAACATTAAAAAAATATTAGAACAGTAAACTTCTTTGCGAGAAAAAAAAGGTTCCAGCATTTATCGTTTTTGTTGCGTCAAAAAATGTATTGAAATAAAGCGATGGTCTTGAAGCAATTAGGAAATTATTTAAACAAGCATATGTACTCTCAAAAATGATAAACGAAATCATAAGATAAAGTAAAGAACATGATTTACAAATTTGTAGAGAAAAAAATGTGTTAAAACTATTAAGGATGACACCAATAAAAAAACTGTACATATAAGAATATCCTTTGTGGAAAAATTTCTCAAAAAAATACGTTCTTAATGTTTCTTTTGGATAAGAAATGCTAATTGTCGCCAAAGTCACGTCCCTTGTGCCCATAATAATTTCATCTTCCGTGCCGAAGATCCGCAGTACTTTATTTCCAGCAATAACCATAAATTTGTCACTCGTGTTGCATCAAAGATTTTCGTGACGAAGATATACGGTGGATCGAATGACATCACATGATATCCTGGAGAGTCTTAGAGGTTTCGGATTGACCCTGATTATGAGAGCGACCTCTGAAGAAATAACGAGCTTGATCATTAAATAATCTTTTTCCAGACAAAATCGATTAATTGCTCGCCTAGGAAAGTTTATTAATAACTGTTCGTTACCAACCATTTTCAGCGATCATCGGCGTTCGTTTGATCATTTTCTACTTTGCCGTTAACTACAAGGCAATTTCGTTCCCTGCAAACTCTCCAAACTATCAACCCCAGAACGCTAGTGTGTTGGACGAACTATACAAACTTATCGTTAGTTACGTTTACGGGCAGTAGAGTACACCTGAATAAATTTTTCCTGCCTTATAATACGCATCAGAGTACAGGGTGCCTTCACGACAAAAGTCTATAAAAAACGTACGTGAGGGATGGTATGCATTTTTAAGGGTAGTAACTCTGTCAACGATCCTTACAGTGCAACTTACTTCTGATGTCGCTGCTTTTTATACGCCTTTCGTGCTACGAATCGTCACGAGTTTTAGTAATACTCTTATTTTTAGCAAAATATTATTCGTAGAATACATTTTGGATTCTTATTGACTTATGCTTCAGTTTTGTAATCAAATCACATTTAACATGTCACAAGTTTTGCAGCCTTTGAGTTTTGCAGATTACATCGAAGCCTTCGGAGCTATGTATAATAAATTGTAAAATCGAATGAGTTTTAGGTTTGGCTACAAATCCTAACTTGAAAGGTGAATTGAAGCAATTATATGAAGTTTCATTTTTATATATCGAAATCCAAACTGGAAAGGTCCCAGTGGGCTGAAGTGACATCAACGGCTGAATAGAAGATGTCCTCGTGTCCACTGGGATCTTACTAATTCAGATTTCGATAGTATATGATAGTGACGGAGGTTTCATTTGTCACTTTAACGAAAAAAAATAGTTTTACTCACAAAGGTGTTAGTAGACATAACTGTTTTTTAAGTTCAATTACCGACTGATAGCCATTTACCATACCTAGTCAGAACTCTGACAATGTTAAGGTGTTAGGCTGGCTAATTAGATAGTAACGACAACTATACTCGTGGGCCAACTAAAAAAGTTGTTCTTATAACGGGACGACTGAAAAATCCCACGATTGGAAAATTCCCGAACAGTTTATAATATTACCGAATTGAAACATTCCCGAAAGTTTATAATATTACCGAATTTGAAAATTCGCGACAGAAAATTGCCGAATTATTCAATATCCGAACTAGATAATTCCCGAATTTCTTCGGTCACTTTCTAATTCGGTAATATTATACACTGTTCGGGAATTTTTTAATTCGGAAATCTTATTATTCGGGAATTTTATAATTCGCGATTTTTGTTATTCGGGAATTATTCAATTCGGAAATTTCAGTGTCGGGAATTTTATTTTTTCGGGATTTTCCAGTCGACCCTTGTAACTCATTTAAGAAATTCTTATAACTAATAAAATATTTATCTATTAATAATACATATTTATATTTCATTATAAGTTTATCTTATCGTATATTGGGACTAAGAAATCCCGAAAAATAAATCCTGAAAAATAAAATTTCTGACAATGTAAAATTCCCGAATAAGAAAAATTTCCAAATTATAACATTGCTGAGTAATAAAATTCGCTAATAATAAAATATCCAAACTAGAAAGTTCCCGAATTATAAAATTTCTGAATTGAAACAATAACCATTTTTTAATTCATAAAATTAATAAAATTATCAGAATTAAAATTATATTACAATTAAATTTTGTTAAATTGTTTATATTCGGGAATTTTCTAGTTCGGATATTTTATAATCCGGCATTTTTCTGCCGGGAATTTTCAAATTCGGCAATATTATAAACTGTCGGGAATTTTATTATTCGGGAATTTTCCAGTTCAGAAATTTTATTATTCGGAAATTTTGTAGTTTGAAAATTTTATTATTCGGGAATTTTCCAATTCGGGAATTTTTCAATTTGTTAATTTTATTATTCGGAAATTTTTCAATTCAGAAATTTTTCATATCGTTAATTTTATTATTCGGGAATTTTCCAATTCAGAAATTCTATTTTTCGGAAATTTTATTTTGGAAATTTTATTATTTGGGAATTTTCCAATTCGTAAATTTTATTATTTGGAGATTTTATTCGGACATTTTCCAATTCGGAAATGTTATTATCCGGGAATTTTCCAATACGGAAATTTTATTCTTCGGGAAT
>CAKNYM010051029.1:69783-140867 GCA_932195095.1 Andricus curvator
GAAATTTTATTATCCGGGAATTTTCCAATACGGAAATTTTATTCTTCTGGAATTTTACAACTCGGAAATTTTATTTTTCGTGAATTTTCCAATTCTGGAATCTAATTTTTCGGAAATTTTCTAATTCGGGAATTTTCCAGTTCGGGAATTTTGTTATTCAGGAATATCCAAATTCGGGAATTTTATCATTCGGAAAACTTCCAATTCGGGAATTTTTCAATCCGGGAATTTTATAATTCGGGAATTTGATTATTCGGAAATTTTATTATTCGGGAATTTCCCAATTCGAAAATTTTATTATTCGGGAAATTTTAGTATTCGGGAATTTTATAATTCGGAAATTTAATTATTCGAGAAATTTATTATTTGGAAATTTTATTATTCGGGAGTTTCATTATTCGGGAATTTTTCAATTCGTTAATTTTATTATTCGGGAATTTCATTATTCGGGAATTTTTCAATTCGTTAATTTTATTATTCTGGAATTTTCCAATTCAGAAATTCTATTATTCTGAAATTTTATTTTGGAAATTTTGTTATTTGGGAATTTCCCAATTCGAGAATTTCATAATTCGGGAATTTTATTATTCGGGAATTTTCCAATTCGGGAATTTTATTATTCGGAAAACTTCCCATTCGGGAATTTTCCAATCCGGGAATTTTCCAATACGGAAATTTTATTCTTCGGGAATTTTCCAATTCTGGAATCTAATTTTTTGGAAATTTTCTAATTCGGGAATTCTCCAGTTCGGGAATTTTGTTATTCGGGAATTTTCAAATTCGGGAATTTTATTATTCGGAAAACTTCCAATTCGGGAATTTTTCAATACGGGAATTTTATGATTCGTTAATTTTATTATTCGGGAATTTTCCAATTCAGAAATTCTATTATTCGGAAATTTTATTTTGGAAATTTTGTTATTTGGGAATTTCCCAATTCGGGAATTTCATAATTCGGGAATTTTATTATTCATGAATTTTATTATTCGAGAATTTTCCAATTCGGGAATTTTATTATTCGGGAATTTTATTAACAGGGAATTTTCCAATACGGAAATTTTGTTCTTCGGGAATTTTATTTTTCGGGAATTTTCCAATTCTGGAATCTAATTTTTTGGAAATTTTCTAATTCGGGAATTGTCCAGTTCGGGAATTTTCTAATCCGGGAATTTTATAATTCGGGAATTTTCAGTCGTCCCCTTATAACTATCAAAGTAACAGTACCATTATTAACTATAACTAAAATAATTGTCGTAACAATTTTATTATTTGTCCCAGGTGTTCTTCTCTTGAACTGTTTCTGAAAAAATCTATTCAGATTATAACATTTTCCAAATAATGAAAGTAATAATTCACGAATCATACTTTAGGACAAGCTAATTTTAAAACATTCTACAAGTAATATTCAAAGAGAACATAGATATCTTTCTATAAATTAAGGTACACATTTATGCTACAACCAAAAGAAATCTTAATGGTATCTGTTCAAAAAAATATTATTTTGAGATCGAAATGAAATCTACTTTTTATGAACCATTTCATGTACCAAAATTAGAACATAAAAACGCTAAGTCATTAAAATTAGATTTCCAACTACCTCGTTTCCGGCTCATTAGAGCCGAATATATAATACTATTTCAGATAAATTCGAACTATGTGTGTTTCACTAGGATGGCCCTTATTTTTCAAAATCATTTTTTTTTCTCAACCCACAAAGTTTATGTGTCCAATAAAATAATATTCTGAAAATGTAAGCGAAATCGCTTAATATTAACCCATGCTCGAAAAACTACGAAGTTTTCCATTTTTTTAACATGAAGAAAAGGCACTGTGTGATGCGAAAATATGGTACTAATGTAGCTTACAATAAACATTCCTACTAAAAATACTTCAGAGAATAAGAATCAGCCATAATTTTCAATATTATAGAATCTTAAGTCCATATATATATATATATAAAAATCTTAATTTTTTTGCCCCTGTAAATCGTGAAAAGTTATTATCTTTTGGGATACATTGTACAAAGTTGATGAATGTCATAAGTCGTCATTCTTGTTTAACATATTTGGTAATTATTTAAACTATTTTCATTTGTTTAAACAATTTTCTTCTTCAAAAAATTGTAAAGTTATTATTTTCCGGAAATAATGACACAGTTAAAGAATGTTGAGAGTAATATATTTTTAAAAGATATTTGGTGATTATTTGAACAATTTTCATTTGTTTGAATTATTTTTGCCTCTGTAAAGCGCGAAAAGTTATTATTTTCTGCAATTAATGACACAATTAACGGATTTGGAGAGTCATATTTTTTCGAAAGGATATTTAGCAATTTTTCAAACAATTTTAATTTGTTCAAACAATGTTTTCTCTGTGAATCGTAAAACCTTATTCTTTTTTGCAATTAATAACACAATTAACGAATGTTAAATGTAATATTTTTTCGTTTGAAAAAATAACTATTCATAACAGACTGAAAAAATGATTTATAATAATGAATATTAATGATTATTAATTGTTCAAATAATTTCAAAATATCTTAAGCGAAAAAATATTATTCTTAACATTCGTTAATTGTGGCATTAATTGCTGAAAAGAATAAATTTTCACGATTTACAGAGAAAAACATGTTTAAACAAATAAAAATTGTTTAAACAAATTAAAATTATTTTGAAAATTGCTAAATATCGTGTGAAAAAAATATTACTCTTAAATTCCTGTAATTGTGTCATTAATTTCAGAAAGTAATAATTTTTCACGATTTCCAAGGGGAAAAAATTGTTTAAAGAAATCAAAATTGTTTAAATAATTACCAAACGTCCTTCAAAAATATTTTGCTTTCAAGATTCTTTAACTGTGTCATTATTTCCAGAAGATTATAACTTTTTTCGATTTTAGGGAGAAAAAATTATTTAAACAAATAAAAATTGTTCAAATAATTACCAAATAAGTTATACAAGAACTACTTCTCTTGACATTCATCAACTTTGTAAGATTTATTCCGAAAGATTTACCTTTCACGATTTACAGGTAAACAAATAATAATTGTTTAAACAATTTAAAATTATTTCAAATATGCTTTGAACCTCGTCACTTATCAATTAAAAATAATAATTCATGTTGAAATTTTTTTTTCAAATACCGTCTTTAGCATGAATATGATAGAATACTGCTATTTTGCATTTTTCGGGGCATTTTCGGGGACCAATTAAAGGGGTTTGGGTGTGTCAAAATTAAAAGCTATTGAATGGAAATTATTTCTCAAATACTCCTCAAAAGGCGACAATACTTTAATTTACAAAAAATGTATAACAAGTACTTCTTTTTTCCATTTTATTTTTATTCCATTTTTTTTAAATCGAGCTTTTCCCATTTAAAACCCCATGTTAATTTCAAAAGCCCGGGGCACGGGTTAACGTTGAAAAAAAAAATTACGGAATTCCTTTTTCGGGAAAACGAACAAAATAGGGATGGGGGGTTTATCACCAAAAATCGAAAGTCGAATTTTTGGACCACCCTAATGCAGAAGGTGAAGGTGGCTCTTCAAACAATTTTCTAGTTGGTACGTTCAAGAGATAGAAATCTCTGCAGAAAAGAGTTTCTCGAAAAGAATTAAAAGAATGTTTTTAATTCAATTTTAGCGCTAAGTCTCCGGAATTCTGGAAAGAGTTTCAAGTCAGAACAACTGCTGTATAAAGTAAACCACGTAAAATTTATGTACCGCGCATTATTCCGCATTCTCTACTTTTCGCTGTTCGCAAATAACTCGCCGAACGAAAAATAGTGTAATATTTCTAGGGGCAGCTGTGGCGTTGCAGAGATTCTAATAAGGACTGCATAAAGTTTAGAAATTAATGCTCCGCACTCTTTCTTTCACTTTAGTTTTCTTTTCCCTCAAATTTATTGGTTTCCTCTCGCCTTCTCACGTGCACTTTTTCTGCAGCCACTAACTGAAATCAATCGCGCCATAGCATAGAGCTGCTTTCCCTCTTTTCACATCTCCAGGGGGCTTTCACGCAAGAACTCGCCAAGATAAATGTTATTTGCACTAAATAAAGATACACTGCAGCTGAAGAGCTAGTGGATTTTTTACGCGCCCAAGAGGTCTTTGACAAGATTAAGTCTTCTCTTAGAAAAGCAGAAATGCGGATAAACGACACTTTATCATTCAATCTTTAATGTAGGGAGAAAGTACTGCGAGAGGAAATCGTTGGAATTAAATATAGTGAATTGTTCTTGCAATTCACTATAATAATCTACCATTCGATTTTCGCGTGTTTGTTTTTTCTCGCGACTTTTTCTATCATGTCATCTCTCTAAATTTTAATTAGTGAAACATGACTGTCAGTTAAATTCTACTAATTGCTGTAGCTAGAATACAGTCACTGATAACACAGGCCGACAAAAATCACATTTTTTGTACCCAAAGACCGGAATATGTGACCCTGAAGGATTTTGGTATCCTGAAACCGAATTTTATTATTCAAATTTTTCCTATACGTCAGGTTTTTTAGATATCCTAACCTAAACGTGCAAAAATGGCTACTTTGAGCCATATTTGAGGCAACATAACACGATCAGCAATCTTTTTCCTGAAAACTACTAAAGCCATCATGTAGTACTTCCTTTTAACTTTCATTCATATTTTTAATAATCTCAAACCGATTTTTTTCTACGAGATATGACACACTAACCATTTCAGTTTCTCTTCGCCTTCTTTGCTAGTTTTTCATTGTTGAACTGAACTGGTTAATGTTCGATATCTCGTAGAAAAAAAAATGGTTTGAGATGATTAAAAATGTAAATGAAAGATAAAAGGAAGTACTAAACGATGGCGTTAGTAGTTTTTAGAAAAAAAATTGCTGCTTATGTTATATTGCCTCAAATATGGCTCAAAGTAGCCATTTTTGAACTTTTAGGTCAGGATATCTAAAAAACCTGATGTATACAAAAAATTTAGACAACGGATTCGTTTTTAGGACATAAGAATCCTTCGATGTCACATAGTCCGGTATTTGGGTACAAATTTTGTCGGTCTTTGTAATTAGTAAGAATATACTGATACAATTACTAATTATTGATATATGCACGTGCACTATCCGAATTCATAATATATTTCTTAAACTTGTTTAGTGTAAATAATCTTACACAAAAGAATTTGATGCAAGAAGTATTTTATTTATTCACATTCTTCATGAAAATTGGAACTTTATAATTATTTCAATAATGACAATATGAGAAAACAACTGACACGAAACAGGATGTAGTCCGAAGTCAAAAAGTGTGCAGTGCAAAATTAACTTTATTTTCTGAGCAAAATTTCCAGTTTTTCAAGCTTCAATTTTTTTAAAAGTATTATTCGTTATTCTATAAATCATGAAAATTCCTATTTATTTATCGCAGGCTTCACAGTAATTTCCCTATTCCCCCCCCCCCCTTAACCCTTTGACACGTCCTCCCACTTAAATGCGAACTGAAATAACAGAACCCAATAAGAAAATTCAACTATTTTTGGTTAAAAATCATTTCTTTTTTACTGAAAAGTCTTCTACTTTTAGCTGAGAATTCATCTGTCCTGGACAAAAAATCTATCATTAGGTCGGAAATTCAATAACTTTGTCCAAAATTCAACTATTTAGTTGAAAATTACCTTTTTTCTTCAAAATTCATATTTGCGTTTTGAAAATGTAACTGTTTTGTAAAAAACTCGTCGTTTGGACTCAAAAATTCAACAATTTGGTTGAAATTTTTTTTCCTTCTTTAACTGAAAAATCGTTCTTGTTTAAAAATAGCACTCATTTATTTTAAATTATTCTTTTTTGGTTAAAAATACAACTGTTTGGCTGAAAATTATTCGGTTTTCGTTGTCGATTTAACCACTTTGTTCAAAATTCCCTTTTCATCTGTTTGGAAATTAAGTTGTTTAACTTCAAATTTAAATATTCCATTTTTTGTTAAAACTTGATGTTTTTTAGTCGAAAATTCGTATTTTTCGGTAGAAAATTAATCTTTTTGGTTGAAAATTCATATTTTGGTTTGAAATTGATCTATTTTAGTTGAAGGTTGATCATTAGCTCTAAACATTCATCACTTTGGTTGCAAATATAACTATTTTGTTGCAAATTGATTTCTTTGTTTGCAAATCATTTTTTTAACTGCAAATTCAACAATTCAATTTTTGGTTGACAATTTATATGTTTTAATCAAAAATACAACTATTTGAGTGAAAATTTATCTTTTTTAGTTGAAAATTCAACTCTTTGATGAAAACCTACCTATTTTGGTGGAAATTCATTTTTTTAAATTAAAAATTAATATTGACATTTTTTAGTTACGAATTCATGTACTAAAAAAAAATTCACCACTTGAGCTTGAAAATTTAACAATTTGGTAAAAAAGGCTTTTTTTGGTTTATGAATTGAACTAGTTGGATGAAAATTAACTTTTTTTTGAAAATTCATAATTTCAGATTGATTTTTGCTTCAAAATTAAACTATTTGATTGAAAATACATTTTTTGGTTAAAAACTGAAATATTTGATTGAAAATTGTTTTTTGGTTTTCGTCAAAATTAACCTTCCTTCTAAAAAATGTAACTATTATATTTTTAGATGAAAATGCATCTCTTTTAGTTGAAAATTCTACTATTTGATTCCATATTTATCCTTTTTAGTTCAAAATTCAAGTATTTGGTTAAGAGTTGACCTTGTTGATGCTTTGTTAAAAATTAATTTTGTTGTTGAAGATTCATAATTTTAGTTAAAAATTCATCTCTCTGGTTAAAGATTCATAATTTTAGTTAAAAGTTCATCTTTTTGGTTATAAATTGAACTTTTTGGTTAAAAATTCATATCTTTTGTTGGAAATGCAATATTTTAATCAAAAATCTCAGGAATTTAGAGCTCTTGTAACTTAATTTTATATAATATTTTCATTTGGAAGGGTAAAATTGACGGTGAATTTATTTTTGAATTCTAGAAAAATACGTCAGATCAATTTTAATGTTAAGTTATAATTTTTCATTCATTAACAATCTGAAATTCTAAAACTTCAGAAACATTAACTTTAAAACATTTAATTTAGTTTTCAATTTCGAATTGTCAAATTTTATTCGCTTCGAACTAAAAATTATTGAAGTTTAAAAGTATTTTATTTTAAATTACTCAATTTTGAACGCTTTCCTTTGAATTTTAAATGATCTAATTTTGAAAATTCTAATTTGCAGTTATTCCATTTTTAACATTTTGAAATTGTCCTATTTTCGAAATTTTAATTTAAAATCATACAATTTCGACATTCATCAGTCCCAAATAAAATTGGTTAATTTTTAACGCTTCGAGTTAGAAATAATATACAATTTCAACTTCTTTCTAGCGAAATTATCAAATTTTCAACATTTTTCTAATTTGCGAGCTTCTGATTCAAAATTGTTTAATTTCAAATTATACAAGTTCATCTCCTCATTACATTCGAAAATTTGTCCTTTTTTCAAAACTTTATCTAATCCAAAATTGTTTGATTTAAAAAGTTCTCAATTTAAAATTATTAATTATTGTTTCAACAATTCTTTAAACCCAATATTGAAAAATTTGGTTTCATAATGGACCTCATATATTTCAAATCAGGCAGGTCCTAGCATTTTTGCGGTATTATTCATAAAATTTATTTAGAAGTTCAAACTAGCAAAAAATTTTCGCTAGAAAGTTCTTTTTTTTCAATTTTCCGACGAATTTCAAAAGAAGAAGGTGAGCTCTATCAGCATGAGTAAGAAACTGATAAATTTCTGAATTAGGTAAAAAGTTGAAAATGTTTTAAAAAAATTGACTTTTTTAAAAAACAAAGCACAAAATACAAACACGCCTAAGTTCGTAAAAAATAAATTTGTTCGCAAATCGGAAAAATACATATCACCTAATTTCCTCTAAAAACCAACATATTTCATCCCCGAGAAATTCTGCGACTTCAAGTGTAGAACCTGTCTGATTTGAAATGGATTCGCTTATGGATTTTTAAATTTCTCATATTTTTAATGTTACGAAATAAAAATGCAGAAAAGTGAAAAGAAATTTACTGCTAGTTGGAAGTAATATCCGAATGCAGTGGTGGAAAAACCTAATGCGTTTTTTGCGAATGTCTATTCAACGCGTGAACCCGTTTGTACTTACAACACGCGATGTAGGCATTAAACAACCCTTAATGCTTACGTTGGCATCGATCTTGCTCCTTGGCAACGTTACCCGGGGATATCAGGGTTGAACACGATAAATTTCTAGATTGAAACTTCAGTCTTTACACATTCTTGTGATAAGAATCTCCTGTGTCGTAACAAAATTTTATTATACTTTTCCCTTCTATTTTAAGGCAATCTTTATCGGATCAAACGTTAAGCGTGTCGTAAAAATATCTCGACTTTTCTCATCTGGCGCAAAAACTATCGCTAAATATTTCAAAATTACTGCTCTAAAAATAAGGAAGATTTAAAGGTTCTGAAACTCATAATGTAAAATCAATTTTAATAATACAAATAGTTTTTAGGAACTCCACGAAGAACGTGCAAAGGACTGTCAAATTTGTGAAAGACATAATAGTTGACAAATAGCTGTCTAAAAAGATAAAAAAAATTTCTTACGAAAAAATAGCTGAGAAATAACTGTTTAAGAAGATTACTTATAATAATAATAATAAAAAAGTATTCTTAATTTATTTTTAGTGACTCGCAGACATAAAAATATCTTACGCAAGAAATGGGTTTGACCACGTACCCCCCATGTAAGACAGTATAGAAAAATTGTTTACCTACCGCCTCACCCAAAATAATTTACGTAATTTATGCATGGCTTCCTAAAAGCAAAAACGTGTTAGACCCTCCATATCTAAATATTGAGCTTCAAACCTTTCCTCTCTCTAATTACACCACATCCTAGTTTGATTTAATCTTAATTAGAATTAAAAAGCATTCAAACCATAACGAGTGGAACGGATAGCCTTCAGCATTGTCTTTTGAAGACTTCCTTGACTTTTAAGACTTATACCCGCCCAAATTTAAAGACAGCTATTAATTCAAATACGGAATAGCCAAACGCTATCATTTCCGCCTGAAACAGCAAGCGTTCCAGATGGTGTTTTCTGGGATAGGACGACTTGGCATTAAATGCTATGCTCTTTGGATTTACATCAGCTCCTCGAATCATCGAACAACACACACATCAATACAATAATTTAATTCAGCCACACAGATTTATATCATAAGCAATTAAAACAAACCATACTAGAGGAAATCGTTCGCTTGAAACATTGATAGGAGTGTATCTGCTAGGCTTTCGTCATTGCGTATATTTTGACTTCCTCATTTATTCAGAACGGTTGGACACTTGCCTTCCTTCCTTCCATTGGCAACAGGCTTCACACTCTTTCCCCTATTTTCAAGAAACTTCTTCTTTTCTCGTTATTTTTCTGTGATGCCAACAGAATTAACAGAACTCACACCGAAAAAAATAATTTTACGTTGAACAAAGAAAAGAAGTCAAAATTTATTGAAAAAAAATTGAACCATAACACTGAACAACAAAATTTTGTGCCCGGGATGAC
The DNA here is from genome assembly GCA_932195095.1 of Andricus curvator. Lineage (NCBI taxonomy): Eukaryota > Metazoa > Arthropoda > Insecta > Hymenoptera > Cynipidae > Andricus > Andricus curvator. The sequence continues at coordinate 79,371 of CAKNYM010051029.1, forward strand.
TCATTGAAGTGAATATGATTTTCATATGTATTTTGAGTCGTAGAATACGAAAATGACCTCAGTCTTTGCCCTACACATCAGGATTTTTTTTGAATCGCAATATATCGATTTTTTGAAAAATCCTTATTTAACGCATTTTTCGTTTATTTGCATATCCCGATTTTCTTCAGAACTTAACAATAATTAGTTTTATTTATATTGAATCTCACTTTTTCTTGTGTTTTGGTCTCAATTTAACACGATCCTACTTTCTTTGTTTAGTTTGGATAACCTAATAATGTCACAGGCTAGAGTTATATTATTAAATTTAAGCTTTTTTTTTTAATTGTGCATTGGAATTTGAAAAACTTTTTCTTGTTACCTTTTTCTTATGACTTGTACAGCTTTCAGATAGGACAGACCAACAATAATCTGCTTACATATTTGCACTTTTTTTTAGAAATATATCTTTCCTTTAACTCGGCTATATCCTGGTGGAATCTTTCTCCATGTTCCTCGCTTACTGCTCCAAGACTTTCAGGAAAAAATTCCAAATGAGCATCCAACATATGGATTTTCAAAGACATATTAATCTTTATTTTCTTGAAGTTTTTTAACATTTCATTCACCAACAATGGATAATTTTCTGCTTTTTTATTTCCCAAGAAGTTATTGATAACGTTTTTTACTAATTTCCAAGTCTTTAAGTGTATGTCTGAAAGCTTTTTTTCAAAATTTGCATGAAGCATAAGCTTTCTAAACGTCAGGTCCAACAAATATGCCCTCTTTCAATTTTGCATCACTAATATGTGAAATTTTTTCTTTCAAAAATTAGTATGCCTCAGGAGGTTTCTTGATCAGTTCCTTGACAAAAAATTTAGCCAAACCTAATTTGATGTGCAATGGCGGTAAGAAAACATTTTGAGAATCAACACGGGGTTGTGCAATAACATTTTTTTGTCCGGGTATCATTTCTATCCGCGGTGGCCATATTTTTTGTGTATAGTGTGCTGCTTTATTCCGGCTATGTCATTGACATAGAAAGCACATATACTTAGTGTAGCCTAACTGTAGACCAAGAAGAATACTTATTACTTTGAAGTCCTCACATATATTCCATTTCTGTTTATCATAATAAATTTTTTCTAATAAAATGTTGACATTGTCATAGCATTCTTTAGTTTGCGTACCATAAAAGACTGGTATGGATGGCGTTTCGTTACCATTATTTAAAAGTATAGCTCTCAAGCTTGTTTTATTAGAGTCAATAAAAAGACGCCATTCATCAACCCCAAATTCAAGCTGAAGTTCGCAAAAGAGCCCTCCGATATCTTTACAAAACAAAAAGCTATTTTCTTCTGAAAAATAATCTCTGAATTTTCCTTCTCGACTTCGAAAAGTGATTTTAACGTTCGTTTCAAGTAGATTTTTTTCTTTTAGGCGAGAAGCTAATATTTCTGCTTTAGATTTAGAAAGAGTTAAATCACGAATAAGATCATTTAGTTATTTTTCATTAAAACGGATCGGCTCAGTTTGCTCTTTTTTCATTTGTGAATTCGATTCAAAGTCAGAAGATGAGTGCTCTAAACTGAGCGGCTGAGTTTCTGAAAACTCTTGTGAATCTACCGTTGTTACTTGCATTGTTGAAGGAGTTATTGTATGTACTGGCAATCCAAGTACATGTCCTGTAACTGATGACACTTGTGGATAGTTTATTCAATCTTTTGTTTTTGATGAAAATCCTTTTAATTTAGTTAGACAAAGTAACAGTCACTCACATGATCTTTCTGTTCTCTCCATATTGTAGGCAGAGAATAAGGAAGATTTCGAGAGTCTTGGCTTGATAGTCTTATCCAACAAGTCAAACATATTACATCAGGAACTCAAGGCTTACCCCAATTACTTATTTTAAAACCAAAATAGTTTTCGTATGCACTTTGCAATATGGGAGTAAAGTTCCGTCTGTTTTCCTCAAATACACACTCACTACATACATAGCTAAATTTACTACGACTATTCACACATTGACGATTTCGTAACATTTTCAGATTACTTCATCAATGTGATTCGGAGATAAATCTGTATAGAGAATACCTACGTTAAAAGGCAAAACTGCAAATGCAAATATACACAATACGCTCACTGAAAAAATTGGTATGACAGCTGTTCGTGCAGTACGACTGTCCTGCCACCTAGTGTCTCATAGCAGACGTACTACGAGCTCAGACGTGCTCTCGCGGCGGCGGGAAGTACAAAATTGAAGGTATACAACGGTTAGTGACATTCAAGATATTGTTAATAATTATTTCGATCTAAATAGAAGAATAAGAGTTTGGGCTGAAAATAACAAACATTGTCCATTTGATCACGTTTTTGTCTTCTAATGCAAACTGTGTATCGTGGAAATTATATTGAAATCAAGTTCAGCTTGGATAAGAATAGAGAAAAGTTAGTTTTAGTAGACACAACATTAATTTTAGTTTAAAAGTTACAAAAATCGCGATATGAAAATAATCCCGAAAATGCGTTAAATAGGGATTTTTCGAAAAATCGATATTTTGCGATCTAAAAAAATCCTGATGTATAGGGCAAAAACTGAGGTCATTTTCGTATTCTACGGCTCAAAATACGTATCAAAATCATATTCACTTCAATGAGACATCCCGGGCCCAAATTTTGTTAACTGGTTCATATTGAAAAATATGAATATTAAAAGTAATTTAATTGTTTTTCAGTTTTTACATTGATCAAAAGAGCAAACATAAAGAAAGTTCAAAATGAGTTTGTAAGACAATGTTCTGAAGTAAAATTTAATCTCTAGTTTTTTCTGGGCAATAAGAAATCCAACTATTTTTGGTGAATGTTAATTGAAGGGTGTCACGACTGAACCATATAACTACTAAGGATAAAATCTTTAGGAGAGCAAAAAACACTCTTGAAATTCAAATTATTTTTTGAGTCAGGAGATGAGAAAATACTTCTATAGATCTTAAAAAGGAAGTTGGGAAAAGTTAACACTTTTCAAGAAAAATCGTACTCTGTCATAACCATGTAATTGCCATGAAAATAGTTGTGTTCAAAATTTTTTTCAACTCTAATAATGAACATAAAGTATATCAGTGATACAGCAGCCAAATGTTACAAGAAAAATAGAAGACTCAATAGAAGAACTAAAAAGGCCATTCGATTTAGCTAAGAAAATTACATCTATGTGTTTCACCATTTCTAAATATGATGGAATGGCGCTATTATTTTCTTTGTATCTCGAATATTTGAGTAAATTATATAAATAAAATTTGGGTCAACAATTGGAAAATCCAATTTTTTCACCACAATATACGGCGGAATTTTAGAGGATTTGTAAGCCAATGAAAGAAAATACACCCTTTTATTCTTTATTTTCTTTTGGTTGAAAAGTCTACTATTATATTTTTGGTTCAGAATTCGTCTCTCTTGGTTAAAAATTGTACTATTTGGTTAAAAAATAAATTATTTTGTTAAAAAACTGAGCTATGTTGTGAAAAAGTTAAAAGTTCGTTTGGTTGAAATATCAACTATTATAATTTCGTTGTGACTTCATATTTTTTGGTTAAAAATTCACCTTTACAAGATGATAGTTCAACGGACTTCTAATAGACTCGTCTCTTTTACTTGAAAATTCAACTATTTGGTAAGAAATGCCACAGTTTATTGTTGCATTTCATTTTGTTGTTGTTTGAAAATTCGACTATTCAATTTAAAATTCGACTAGTCAAACAAGACTCTTGAGTATCAGTTTGTCACTTTTCGTGCCAGAAAGAAATCGAGTCTTTCACTCCCGAAGAATAAAATATAAATTTCCTAATCACTTAATCAATTCTTGCGCAATTTTTCTAAAAAATATTTTTTGGTATACGAACAATTTAATTCATTTCTATTAGAGGGATTAGCCGTGCAACTAAAAGTGCCACTTATGAATTCAGAGAAATTTTGAAATTCATGTCCGATATCAAAGTGCAATAATTAGGACAGCTTTTTGAGCGACCAGTACTTTGTTTAAAACAAAAAGGGGTTTTCGTGGCGTACTTAGAGACAGGCCACGGATGGGTAGATGGAACCATATAAAACTTTTGATTTTTTTGCTTTCTATTTTAATTTTTATGTCTAGTCTGATGACGACCGGTGCCCTTCTCAGTATACATCAGGAACAAATCATGACGCTTTCGGTTCTAGTTCTGTACCTCAACTTGCTCTTCATCAACCGGATTTTTGTGGGACTGACGTTATTACTAGACTCTCCATCTTTCGACGTACACTCTAAACAATGAATAATAAAAATAATAGAGTAGCCTCGTAATGGATTGAAACTTTGGCTGACTAAAGGCATGCATCCGGCCAAGGTGAACGTAAAGTTTCAAACACTGAATATAGAATGGGTGTGGGAATGCTTGAGGGGTTGAATGATTTTAAGAAAAGAGAATTACGAGAAACTATGTGCGTAAGGAAGGTAGATATTTTATGTGTATAAGAAATAAAGAAATAAGAAAAAAACTATGGTCAGGAGTAGACAGTGAATCACATGTTTGTCAAGGGGTCGGTCTGATTATGAATGAGAGAGCAAGATAGCATTTCAAGAAGCATGGATTTGTATCTCTTAGATTGTTGTGGGTTAGATTGAAAGTGGGAATCAGAAGATTATTTATCATATCATGCTATGCCTCGGTTGATAGTGAAATCAGTGAAGTAAAAGACGCTTTCTGGGATACTTTAAATGATACTACAGGTACTTGCGATCTTGGGGAAAGAATCATTCTACTGGAAGATATGAATGTATGGGTTGGAGTTCAATGTCAGGGTACGGAAAGGGTGCTAAGTAATTTTCGGGAGCCAAAAAAAAATAGCAACGGAGACAGATTGGTTAGCTTATGCTTACAGAAGGGCTTGTTCATTACAAATACTTGGTTTATGCATAAAACAATCCACTGTACACCGGGTGCAGAGGAGATAGCCACAGGATAACAGACTTTTTTGTTGTGGATGAAGGACTCAGAGAGTTAGTGAAAGATACAAGGGTTCAGAGGGGTTCTAAATGTAAAAAGGATCATTACCTCTCAAAATGAGTATAGGTCAAGGAAGGAGATGAAAGAAAACAAAAAAAAAACAGACGCGAAACAATATTGAAAATTTACAGAAACCGGATGTGCAAATGGATGTTCAGAATAGGATATACGAACGCATAGATAGAGCAACTTGGGAGCCCCTAATACGCCATCAAAATGTAGAGGGCGCATAAACTAGGGTCAGGGATATAATTGATAGTAATGCCACTAAAGTGCGTGGTACTGAGGTTGTAGAAAGAATGTCTGGTGATGCGTGACGGAATGATGAAATCCGCGTAGCCATTAGCAAAAAAAAGCAAGCGTATCTAAGAAAATTGAACATTAACGGCCTTAGTGATGAAGAAAGAAATATACTTGAAAATGATTATAGAAACAAAAATAGGAGAGTAAAATAACTAGTTAGAGAAAGCAAAGATAAAATCAAAGCGGAAGAAGAGAAGAAAATACAAATCAATTTTAACGCAACAAGAAACTGTTTTGGAAATGGACGTTGATCATTATGAGAGGAAGTAGTAGTACCGAGTCGGCATGGAAATTGCAAACTGAAATGATATATGGTACAGACGGAATAGTAGACGGTTTAAGGGAATCTTTCAAGGAATTTTCGGGAGGTGAAGCTGTAGGGTAGCACAACTGCGACATAGAACACTGTACGTTGGAAAACTCGGTTGAAAGAATCTGCGCCTCTGAGGTTAGGGATATACTTAAGAACTTAAAGAACGGTAAGGCTGCTGGCGTAGATAGTATTAGCGCTGAACTGCTTGAATACGGTGGCGAATACAAACATCACTGGTTGTGTGTGTTGATAAATATATGTATCGAAATGGGAGAAGTTCCAGATGACTAGAAAAAGGTGATTATCGTCCCAATATACAAAGGAAAGGGAAATAAAATCAACTGCAATAATTACAGAGGTATCAACTTACTAAGTACTGTAAGAAAATAAATTCAAAAATACTCATTCATACACTATAAAAACTAGAGATCTCTCTTTGTATGTAGATTTATATCAGGAAGATCATGTACGGATTAGATATTTAGCTTGAGAAAGACCACAGAAAAAAGTTTGAGAGTAAATAAAAAAGATGAACAGTGAATGTACGTGGGTTAGCTTTCGCAGATGACAAGATTGTTATGGCAGAATCAATCGAGGATTTGCAAAGAATGTTGAATAAAGTTAATACAAGCATGAAAAACATGAGCCTCAAAATTAACGCGAATAAAACAAAAGTTATTGTGTTCGAAGGAAAGCCTGAAAAAGCAGTACGCAACATTGCCTCGTGGAGCGCTATATCACTATGATCACTGGTTGAATCAATCATTTGGTGTTACTCGTATATATTTCACTAACGGTTTTAGTTGATTTAACCAGTGAAAATTTCACTGGTTCAGTTTGTAAGTGTTGTTTTAAAGAAAAAAAATTGAAATTCACTGTTGACCCTGAACTCAATTTCTTCAAACGGTGGACCTATAGGTGTTATTATTGATACAGTCCGTGAAGCGCGTATTGACACATGAGATTCCACCGCACCGCTTCAACTTTCGCGTAATAGAGCACTGCGGCTATATATATTCTGGAATTTAATTCAAACGCTTCTGAATAGCTGCCTCTCAGCATCAGCCCTGAAAAGTTCCGGAGCCTCATAAATTTTGCTGCAAGAAGCATCGCGCGTGTTTATCTGAACAATGCATCGGAACACGGGCATGCAACCCAGCGTATTGCGTTCGGAAAATTCGCATGAAAAGAGGTCATAATGCGATATGCTTAATGTGCCATGCGTTCAATTCAATAATCAAATAATAAATCTAATCCAATAATTCCGAAGTGAAGAGACGATAACTTTGCATTTTTGGGTCTATTGACATCAGAACCGCAAAATTTCTAACTCACGATTGCCAGAATAGAACTGTGTTATTTTTACACGTAGAAAATTTATTCCTGAAAAATTATCGAACCAGTTCGGTTAATCGAGGACTTTACTGAATTTTGAGAAAATTCAGAGTTATTTTACGATTTATAAAGAGAAGAACTAAAGGGTGGTCGTACAGAACTAGATAAACAACACGGAAAAAATGGATGTCCAATAGTACGTAGATCTTCAAAGTATAAGATAATACCGCCAAACATAGAGATATTAACACGTAACATCTACTATATTTTTGAGATGTGGTTTGAATATATTTTTATGTTAAACTGAAACGTCCAAGGTTTCAACTTATACGGGAAAACACGCCAGACCTCTGTCGGCCGCTTGATGAAGCTCATAGCCAATATCGTTTGATATGCTATTTCGTATCGTATATGAACTTGTGAAAAAATTATGATTACTGATATTTTGTTTACAGTATTAACAATAATGCTGTAAATTGTTTGGATAGAGTAAAATGGTTGACGCAAGTGCATTGCATATCTTCATTATCCACAAAAACTAACCTTCAACATCTAGATGGCTAAAAAAATCTAAAATTTTTAGAAATTTTATCTCATCTTCAAAACTGCCGCATTTTATATTAATTTTTTTCAATACGAGTTTCCAGCGAGAAGAACTAACGTGAAACATGTATAATATTTTTATCAATTTTTAATAATTTGAAAGTTTTAATATAACCACGCTAGAGTATTAAAAATCACAAATATTTCTTAATACAAATACGGTTTTCTATGATTGATCTTATTAAGAATTTGCAATTTCAAATCTACAAAATTGAATAAATTTCAATTTTTTATCTTAAAAATTGAACTAGTAAAAAAAGCAGTCAAAATTTCATCATTTTCTATCATACACATTAAATATTGAAGAGTGTTTAATTGTAAATATTGAAAGGTAATGAATTTAAAATTGCAAATAGTGATGATCGCAGAATTTTTAATTGTGAATCTTAAAAATGTAGCTCTTTCAATAAAAAACGTTCAAAATTGAAGACTTTTAAAATATAAGTTTTGAAAATTGAATAATTTCCAAATCTGTATTTTAAAAATTCAATTTTTTAAATTGTAACTCTTTAAATTAATAGAACTTTGAATTGTAAATCTCCAAAATTCAAGACTTTTTAATTTTGAAAATCAATGGAATGGAAAATTCTTGACTTTTGATCTTCAAACTCATGAAAATCATCACAGGTTAAGAATTATCATTTGCACATCTTCAAAATTAAATAATTTGAAATTAGAAATCATTAGAATTAAAAAATGTTCCATTGTAAATCTTAAAAATTGTGGAATTTTAAATTGTATAAATCTAAAATTAAGGAGTTTTTAATTTTTGGAATTAAAAATAAAAAATTATGCAAGATTTGAGTTTTACAGTTGAGAGATCTGTAATTTTGATGATTCAAATTCCTCATTTCTTTAATTCAATGTGGAAGATTTATAATTGACAATTTGACGTTTGATCTTTAAAATCACTCAAATATAAGAATTTGTATTCATCCAGCTTCAAAATTAAAGAGTTTTTAATTGAAAATCTTTAAAATTAATAAATCTTAAATTGCTGATTATTGAAATTAAGGAATATTCAATTGTAAACTTTAAGAATTTTAGAACTTTAAATTGTATAACTTTAAAAGTTTATAGTTTTTAATTTGAAAAATTGAAAATTATGCAAGATTCAAGTATCACAATTGAAAATTCTGTAATTTTGATTACTTACATTCGAAATTTCTTCAATTCAATTTGGAAAATTTAGAATTGATAATTTGGCCTTTGACCTTGAAATCGCCTAAATTAAAGAATCTGTATTTAAATAGCTTTATAATTAAAGAGTTTTCAATTTTCGATCGTCAAAATTGAAGAATTTCAAATGGCTAATCATTAAAATTAAAAATGATCAAATGTCCATCTTCAAAATCAAACTGTACCAAAAAATTGAATAATTTTTTATTTCATAGTTTCAAAAGTCAAGAATGTTGAATTGTTACTCTTTCAAAAAAATTTAAAATTGCAAACTCGACTTTTGATCTTTAAAATCATTAAAATTAAAGCATTTTTATTTATACAGTTTTAAAATTAAAGATTTTTTCACTGTGAATCTTCCAAATTGAACTATTTAGAAAAAAACATTTAAAACTAAATAATTTTAAATTTTACATATTGACAATTTAAGGATCTCAAATTGCAATTCTCCAAGATAGACCTATTTCAAAAAGATGTTCAAAATTTTTTGATTTTAAACTATAAGCACTCAAAACTAAACAAGTTGGCGACTTTTCAATCGTAAAAATCTTCATTTCCTATTATATATATAATGTGAGATATGTCAATATTTTAGATATGTATATATGTGAGATATATGTTGTGAGACGTGGCCATAAGTGTGATTTAAAGCGGTTCTACTGGGAGTTGGTGTCATTTTTTAGATGGCAGTTGCTCTCAGTGGGACCATGCGGTGGTTGTTTAACTCTTTTTGTTCTCTGATAGGTGGTTACAGTCTCCGACGAATTCAATACAATGATCCGGCAAAAGTCTCATGCACCCTGAGGATACGGAGCGGCCCAAGGATGACCGCCTTATGCATTTACCCCGCAAGTGTTTTTTTTATTATTATTATTATATCTCAGCATTTTCTTGACACGCATGGATGCTTTTCAGGCTATGAACCAGTGAAACCTTGGCACCTTCAAGAGCGCCGATGACCAAGACGATTATCTTAACAGAATATTCCAGGTATAACCGTCGAAACTCCCATATAAGGTTTTTATACCTATCTTTCTTTTCTTTAGGGCAAAAATGGTCATTTTTAATTTAATTTATACTATTTATTGATTATTTATTTCTGGCGCGTATGCACTGTATTTTTTACAATCAAAAGAATTAGTCAAGTGGTTTAAAAACTGTGTGTCATATATTTTGAAGTAATTTAGGGTAGTCCGTGAAGTTAAAACAACAACAATAAAATATCCAACTTTTGTTTAATGGAATCGTTTGTTCATCGTTTGATCATGTTTAGAAACCAAATTTCGTCGTTTGTACGGAAAAAACTCAATAAGATATTAAGCTTTCGAAATTGGAGTGCTAACTTCACGCTGCACAACAAATTTTAATTTTTTCCCAAAATTCTTTCATCAATCGTTTGGATGTCATTTGGTCGCATTTGCAAACTCACTTTTGATATTTGGACATCTAAGTTGTGTGAGTTATCGAATAAAAAAAGTCATTATAGCACAATACTCGAGAGCGGCTCCTTTTCCAGTGGTAGTGACCTTCTTTGGTCAGCCATGCCCTTAAATAGAGTATGATGAGTCAGATATCCTGATAAGACATTTTTTCAAAAAATCAGATTCATAGAAGACATGCATGATTTCAGCCCTTTTTCATTCCTGTGAAGCGGGGCTAAACTTCTACTTTTCAGAAGTAAAATGTGACATCATACGCAAATGATAAGACATTATGCATCCGTGAGCACGCATTTTGCGTTAATCGAGCCCCTCACCACAAAAACTGTGGATCAAAATTTCTGAATTTTATAAATTGTTTAAATTTTATAAAATATCTAAAATTTTTAAACTTATCAAAACTTCTAATATTTCTGAATTTTATCAGATCTTCAATATTGCTAAAATTATTCAAATTTCTAAAATTATCATAATTTTTGAAAAGTTTAAAATTTTTTGAATTATCAAAAATTTCTAAAATGTTCCAAACTTATAAAATTTTCAAAATTTCTTAAATTTCGAAATTTTGGAAATTTCTAAAATTGTCAAAATTTCTCAAATGTTCCAAATTTCTTGAATTATGAATATTTCCATAATGTTCCAAATTCATATATTGTCAAAATTTCTGAACTTATAAAAACGACTCAAATTTTCAAAACTTATAAAATTACAAAAATTTCCCAAATGTCTAAAACATCTAAAATTTTCAAAACTTCAAAAATTATTAAAATTTGAAAAATTATCAAAATTTCTAAACTGTTCAAAATTATTAAAACTTCTAAAAAAATGTTTAATCATCTACAATTTGAAAAATTTGTTAAAATGTTAAAGAAAATTTTTAATTGTCAAAACTTCTTAAATTTATGATTTGTTCCAAACTTGAAAATTACAAAAACGACTAAAATTTTTAAAATTCCTGAAATCATCAAAATTTTTAACCAAAATGTCTTCTCGTGCCCTTTCGGAATTTCAAACTTTTGCGCCTATAGCTTTTTACTATGCCAAATTTTGGTACTTATGCCCTTTTTGATTTTCAAAATGTAACGCTCATGATCTCTTGCTATGCCAAATGTTGGCGCTTATGCCCTGTTGGAATTTCAAACTTTGGCGCCTATGCCCTTTTGCTGTGCCAAATGTTGGCGCTAATGCCGTTTCTTTTTTGTCAATTGTTGGCGCGTATGCCCTGTTGGAATTTCGAACTTTGGCACTTATGCCCTCTTGCTGTGCCAAATTTTGGCGCATATGCCCTTTTTGATTTCGAAATTTTGGCTCTTATGCCCTCTTGCTTTCCTGAATGTTGACGCTTATGCCCTTTCAGAATTTCAAACTTTGGCTTTTGGCTTTTTCTGTGCCAAATTTCGGCGCTTATGCCCTTTTGGAATTTCAAACTTTGGCGCTTATGTCCTTTTCCTGTGCAAAATGTTGCTGCTTATGCCCTTTTGCTTCGCTCAATGTTTGCGCTTATGACCTTTTGCTTTTCCAAATGTTGGCGCTTATGTATTTTTAAATTTTCAAACTTTAGCGCTTATGTCCTTTTGCTGTGCCAAATTTTGACGCTTATGCCCTTTTGATGGGCCCAATGTTTGCGCTTATGACCTTTTGCTTTGCGAAATGTTGGCGCTTATGCCCTTTTGGAATTTCAAACTTGGTCACTTATTCTCATTCGCTTTGCCAAATGTTGGCGCCTATGCCCTTTTTGATTTTTAAAATTTGGCGCTTATGCTCTTCTACTTTCTCAAATTTTAGCGCTTATGCCCATTTGGAATTTCAAACTTTGGTGCCATGCCCTTTTGCATGACAAACAGAGGTTCCTAAAATGTGAAATGATTTTAAAGAATTTTTCAAGATCCAAATTTAATTTTAAAAAAACTATTTCCGTTTGTTTTCCTTAATGCAAAAAAAAATCATTTCTTTTTCTACTTTCCTATATTCTGCACTAAAAATTTTTAATAACAACGTATATTTTTGGAAATACTTGAGAAAATTTTCAAAATATCAAAAAAGTAGCATTTCTTGATTGATGAGAAATGATAGATACATAATTTTAATTGAAAATTCAAGTGCGGTTGTTTGGTAATTTTTCATTTTAGTTTAGAATTCAACTATTTGGTTATGATTGAATTTTTTGTTATTCGTCTATTTCGTAGAAAATAAATTATCTTGTTTTAAAATTCAAGTATTTCGTTTGAAATTTATGAAATTTGTTGACCATTTTTGTCTTTTGGTAGAAAATTAATATGTTTTATACAAAATTCAACTATTTGGTTGAAAATTGCGAGGTTCTTCAATTCAGAATAAAATTTTTCAATTCTGAACGCTTTGAATTAGAAATGAGACAATTTCAACATTTCAACTTCCTTCTAAAAGGAATTGTCATTTGGAAATTTTTTTGAAGGTTTTGAATTCTGAGAGCTTCCGTTTGAAAATTTTTACAATTTTAAATTATTCAATTTTATACACTTTCATTCAGTAACTATACAAGTTCAATTCCTTTTCATTCTATTCGAAATATTATCCTTCCTTCTAAATTTGGTCTATGTAAAATATTTTCAGTTAGAACGTTTTCAATTCAAAATAATTTCATATATTTTTCCTAAATTTCGAACGCTTTCAATACGAAATTATCAAGAACAAATGATCGTCTAGCCGGGTCTAGCTATTACTTTAATTATCCCTTCTAGAAATAATTAATTGAAAACAATTCAGAACGATAGAACGAAATTTGAATTGTTTCTAATCGTGTTTCTTAATCGTGCGTGCACGATTGGGAACCATTGAGTTTTGCAAAGTTTCAATCGTTCCCAATCGTTCCCAATCGGGCCAATCGGTAGTAGAATTTCGAGGTTGTGAAGTGGCAATTTGATGGCAGCACTTTCGTCTCGCGGGAATTATTTGAAAACGTTTATTTACTTTTTTTCGAGACAACACATTTTAAGCAATATGTTCATGAAAAAAATTAAATAAATGTTTTGTAATAATTTCCACGAGCTGAGAGTGCTGTTATGAACAAATTTGACATTGTGGTGAAGTTTTTTCATCAAATTATTCATTTCGCTGTCTATAATTTTGTATAAAAAACGTGCAATTTATCAAATAAATTACTTAAAGCATAAAATTCAACTATTATTTTTCTTTGAATGTTTTTTGGTTGAAAATTATTTTTTTTTTTTAATGAAAATGTAACTATTATTCCAGTTGAATATTCCATAATTGTAGTTGAAAATTATTCTCGTTTTTCGAACTTTCTTTTTTTGCCTACAAATTTATTTATTCAAGTTTTGGTAGAGAAATTATCTTTTTTAGTTGAAAATTCGGCTTTTGGTAGAAATTCATCTTCTTGGTCCAAAATTCAATTATTCTAGTTAAAGATTCATCATTTCAGTAGAAAATTCATCTGTCTGGTTTAACATTCAACTGTTTCAGTTAAATATTTACAATTTTATTTGAAAATTCATCACTTCGTTTGTTTGGTTAAACATTAAGTTTTTTTAATTGAAATTTAATTATTTAAGTTTTGGTTGACAATTTATATTTTTTAGTGAAAATTAATTTTCTGCTTGAAAAGTCAACTGTTTCAATTGAATATTCATTGTTTTAGTTGAAAACTCTTATGTTTGGTTTAAAATTAATTTTCTTTCTTACTAAAAATGTTACTATTCCATTTTCGGTTAAAAATTATTCTTTTTTGGTTCAAAATTCAACTATTTGGTTGAAAATTTGTCTTCCTTAATCAGCAATTCAACTATTTTGTTAAAAATTCATGTATTTTGTTGAAAAATTGTATTTTTTCTACAAAATAATTCTTTTTATTTCAAAATTAATCTTCTGGTTTAAAAATTCATCTTTCTGGTTGAAAATTCAAGTTGTCCAGGTAAATATTCATAATTTTAGTTGAAACTTTTTTTTTAATTGAACTATTCAGTTGAAGATTCATAATTTCATTTGAAAATTCATTACTTTGTTTTAAATTCAACTTTTTTGGTGAAAATCCATTTTTTTGTTGAAAATTAAATTTTTCAACTAAAAGTCTAACTATTTCATTTTTGTTGTTGTAAAAAATTGATATTTTCAGTGGAAAATTTAAGTATTTTTAAAAAATTCATTTATTTTGCAATGTTCTGCTTGTTGTGTTAAAGGATGTTCAGAATGAACGTCATGAATTAAAATAAATGTTTGCGTTTTGCGGCAAATATGAATATGTTACTTTTAGTTGACTGGGAAATTTGAAAAACTTGACCGGGATTTTGAAATCGTCCGCTGAATCGCCGCTTGGGGAAGGAAAACCAGTTGTTGCGATGATTCCTGCATGTATGTAATACAATTTTGAACTATTTCACCCGTAAATACTACAACTTTTAATGTTTAAATTTAAAAATAGTTTAATCTGTCACAGTTTTTAAATAGTTAAATCTCCAAGTCCATCTCTGCCAATTATTGTTAATTTATTTAACTTTTTAATTACATAAAGCCTTCTGAACAATCTAATACTATAAAATAAAAAATTTGAAACCTTTAAAATTCAAAGATTTTAAGATTAGGCATTGCAAACCAAATTATTTGAAATATCCTACGTTCTAATGATTCCAATCGTTTTCAATTGGGGATCCATTATTCTGAATCAGAGGTTAAGTTGTCACTACAGCATTTTGATATTGCGATAATTATTTACAAGCGGTTTTTTACGCTTTCAAACAAAAAAATGTCAACAATATGAATTTAAAAAGAAGTAAATAAACGTTTTACAATCGAGAATCTCGGAAAACGAGCAAGATCGGGTAAGATTCTCGATAAAATTTAAAATTTGACATCTCGCATGAATATAAAAAATAATGTATCAGAATTTGAAAAATATGGAAATGGAATCACATGAAAAGAAAAAAGGCCAAAAAAGACAATTGAAAGCTTCGTGGTCATCAAAATAATGATTTAATATTAACTAAAGTAACATAATTTTACAAAAAATATCCACTTCATTTAGAACACCGTTAGGTAAGAAAATTGTAAACAAAATTAAGATTCTTAGGACAAAAAATAAAAAAAAATGTATTTGAATATAAATCAAATTTATACGAAAAATATAATGAATTTTTGAAGAAATAATACGCACAGTCTATGGTTATGGAATTTTCCGTAACTCTAACCCCTTTTTCAGCTCGTTCAGGGCTATCGTTACGGAAAATTTTGTTACCATAGATAGTGCCAAAATAATAAGGTAAACGTCCCAGTAATCGTGACGCCAAATTTCTCACTTTTTATTTAATTTAAATGCATTAAAATGTTTTTCGCTACTACAAAATGCTAAAAATAAATTGTTTTTATCATCAAATGTTACTTTTAATATATTTTTTGAAAATGTATTCAAATTATAACTAAGTTTCACGGTTATTAGGATCTTCACGATTACTGGGACATTTACTATATATTTCAATTGCTTTATTCTGCTATGAATGATTTTGTTACTAAAATTAATTTCATTTCTGTCTACACAAATTTTATATTTGTTTTTTTGTTTTAGTGGTTATGGGAAATTGGACTAGTTCCTTTATATCTTCTTAATTTCTTGATTTAGTATCAAATCATTACTTCCATGAGCTTGAAACTGACAATGGTTCTTTTCGTTCTTCTCATTCGTCGTGATTCCACTTCCATAATGTTCAAATTCTGCTACCTTATTTTTCAAATTTACGCGAAACGTCAAACTCAAAATGTAAACATTATTGAGAATCTTGCCCGATTTTGCTTGCATATTGAAGTCGGGACAGGATGAGATTAAACAATTGAAAACCAAAAGTTCTCGAGAAATTCTCGTCTCGGCGTGCATCTCTAGGAAATCTGTCCACAGTTCGAGATTAGTTGTTGACGTTAACGATATTTTTTCCTCTATGAAATTGAATAACAAGGTAATAAATTAATCACATTCTGAAATTTAATCATTCTGAAGGTTCCACGTACAATAAGAGTAGCAAATATGGGAAATTTCCAAATTTGAGCTCAAGATTCTTCCTTCTTCTCCTCTATGTGCTCTGAAGAACAAATAAAACGTTCTCATCATAGACACGTCATAAATGATGATATATATATATATATATATATACATATATATATATATATATATATATATATATATATATACACATATATATATATAGCTGACATTTTTCGATACGGTGTTCACACGCAATAAAAAAAATCAGTTTTTGCTTCTTAAGGATTTTGTGTATTTAGCAAAAATGAATATTATTACTGATATTCTGATTCTTTTATGCGTTGGTGTTCTTTATTTTCAAGGTAAGATTCATTTAATACTATATTTATTATTTATGAAAAAGATGACACGTATGTTGTCAAACATATGTCAACTTTCTCAGACGTTTTGAGCTTCAATAGTTCATTCCTAAAATGTCCTAACATCTTAATTATTATTGAATTTTTAACGTTGCAACATTAAACTCCTCACTTTTGAAGTACAAGGTTAAGCAGAACATTTTTCAATTCGATGCGTATAAATTAGAAATTAGAACGCCTTTAAACACAAAGAGAAGATTATTATTTGATTTCGTTAAATATCTTTTGAATGTGTGTAATTATTTTCTGTAATAATCGTGTCTACTTTCAATTCCATGAAAAATTATTCACCTAGAAAGAAATATTTCTTCCACTCAAAAAAACCCTAAATTTCTTTGTATTCGCGAGGGTGAATTATTTTGTTTCGAAACGTATTTATCATTCAAATTAATCAATTTTATGGAAAAGAAATATTTATTAGAATGCACAGTGGGACAGAATCCTGATAATGCAGCCAAAAGTCCTAGACAAACCAGAAAGAGATTCTATTAGAGCTGTTATAGGTTTGTCAGGTCTCTGAATCCAAACTCGAAATTAAAAATGCAAAATAAGAATCATCGGATGCAAAATCGTGGATGATTTCAACAAAAAACTATAAAATTTACATACAAATTAGTTGTTTCAGGGTTTTGAGGTTTCTGATTGCGCAGTTAAAAATAAAATATTTTTTTTTAGAATAGCAGATTCAATTTTTGTTTTTTTATTACTACTATTCTTTTTACGAAATAAATTATGCAACCTTTATATTCATTAATATTCTTTTCATCAAATTATAGATACGTGTATTGGCTCTTGAGAAAGGCCCGCATTATGGTTCGTCGGACAAAAAATTAATTTGAAATTTGATAGAAAACTTTTGCATTTGAAAAGCATGAGATTTTACATGAAAAGAATTGAAAGCTTATAATTTGGTACATGTATCTTAAAAAAAAAAATTAAGACAAATGTTTGTAATAACTTGATGAATGAAACGAGTTCACTTCTCAAAAAGTGTCGTTTCATACTAGCTAGTGTTGTATAAATATTTTTATGTGCACGCATTTTTGGTTGCAACTCGAAGCTAGTGAAATATAATTATAATATTTCGCCAAGTTTAGAGCACTTTTCCCCCACACTGTAAAAAAAAGTATCATTTCAAGACTAGTTTTCGGTATTGAAACAGTCCTTCAAAAATATAGTCTCGGGTGGCTCTATTCTAATGCCACTTTATTTTGATACCACTAAACGACGTTTTACACGCGTTAAATATGCGTTAAACATGCGTGAACTGTCACTGAAATATAGCATCTGGGTTATAAAAAATGTTAGAAGTTCATAAATCCTGTATTAAAATAACATGTTGATCAGCACTGTAAAATTATTGTTAGTTAAGAATAAGGAGAATAAGAAAAAGAAGTAAGCACTAAGAAGAAGAAATAAACTCTAGAAGATGAAGTAGAGCACATGACGAATCCTTAGTGGAAAATAATGTTTGTATTTTACGCAGAAAGTCTCCGATTTATCTTCCCCAAAACAAGAACATTTTTTAATTTACACCGAAAAATTGTTTACAAAATACCAGCTATTCTGCAAAATTACAGAAAAATGAAAAATCACAATTTGTTAATATTATTTTTACACGAGGCATGGAGAAAGCAGAAGGTTATGTGTATGTGATTTTACACTGTCCAATTAGTATTATAAATTAGTATTATAAAACTTTCTGATTAGATTAGGTTATATTTATTTACAAATGTCATGTGAGAAAACTTAAAATGACTTTTTATTTAAAAAAAAAAATTAAATTTAACAGAATATTAAAAAAGATTTCAAAAGAAATCCAAAATTATCAAACAATAATTTGGAACATTTTAAGTGATTTTTTTTAATTGTTCAATTGTTTAAATTGTTCAGTTTAAAAAAGTTTGATATTTCCATTTTCAATGTTTCTAACTTAAAATTGCTTAAAACGATATAATTTTGAAAAACTCTGAATTCCTTGATTCATTTTTCAATTTAGATTATTGAAAATGGTAGCGTAGATTTACGTATTTTTTTGAGTCTTTGAATTGCACAAGAGTATAACAATTATTTATATATTGAGCGTTTAAATAAAAAAAATGAGGCTTTAGGGTCCTTTAGGGTGAAAAATAAATAAATATTTTGATTTTACTCTTTATAAATAAAAATTCAGTTATTTTGTTCATAATTTATCATTTTAGTTGAAAAATCTTTTTTTCAAAATTCAACTATTTTGTTAACATTTTTTAAAATTATTTTTTCAACTAAAAATTTAAATATTCCATGTTTGGTTGTACATTTATCTTCTTTAGCTGAAAATTCAACTACTTGGTTGAAAATTCATATACTTTATTAAAAATTATTCTTTTAAGGTAGAAAATTAATTTTTGTGTTTCAAAATTAGTTCTTTTTGTTGATATTAATTTTTTACTAAAAATGTAACTATATCATGTTTGTTTGAACATTAATCTTCTTCAGTTTAAAATTCAATTACATATATGTTTGAAAATTTTTGTATATTGTTGAAACTTTTGTGTGTCTTTTGTGGTAGAATATTATTCTTCTTGATGACTACTTCACCTTTTGGTTGAAAATTCAACTATTAGCTGAACATTCCATTAAAAATTAAAATATTCGGTTGAAAATTCATGTATTTTGTTAAAGATTATCCTTTCTTGGTAGAAAATTATTTTTTGTATGGAAAATTAATTTTTCTTTGGTTGCAAATTAGTGCTTTTATTGAAATTCAATTTTTTTAAACTAAAAATTTAACTTAATTTTTTGTCGAAATTTTTTTTTAAAAGACATTTAGTCTTTTTGGTAGAGAATTCATTGTTTGGTTGAAAATTTGATTATTTCGCTGCAAATATATTTTATTTGTTTAACAATTCATTTCTCTTTCTAAAAATTAAACTATTCTATTTTTTGTTGAAAATTGATCTTTTTCAACCAAATATTCATCTATTTTGTTGAAAATTGGTCTTTTTTTGGTAGGAAATTGAAATTTTGTGTTACAAATTTAATTTAAAATTAAAATATTTGTTTGAAAATTCATGTACTTTGTTAAAAATTATTCCTTTTTGATAGAAAATATGTTTTTTTTAATTGAAAATAAGTGTTTTTAAACAAAAATTTAACTATTCCATTTTTCGTCGAAAATTTTTTTGTAGACATTCAATTTTTTTGGTTGAAAATTTATCTGTTTGTTTAAAAATTGAACTATTTCGGTAAAAATTAATTTTATTTGCCTAAAAAACTTATTTCTTTAACTTAAAATCAAACTATTCTATTTTGGTCAAAAATTAATCTTTTTTAGTTGAAAATTCATTTATTTTGTTGAAATTTTTTTCTGGTAGCAGTATAACCTTTTTGGTTAGAAATGCAACTATTAGGTTGAAAATTCTATTTAAAATTAAAATATTTACTTGAAAATTCATATATTTTGTTAAAAATTCTTCTTCTTTGGTTTAAATTTCATCCTTTTGGTTGAAAATTAGTTTCTTTTTTATTGAAAATTAATTTATTCAACTAAAAATTTAACTATTCAATTTTTCGTCGATTTTTTTTTGTTGATAAACATTCAATCTGTTTGAATAAAGATTTGACTATTTCATTGAAAATTTATTTTAATTGGTTATAAACATATTTCTCTAACTTGAAATTAAACCATTCTATTTTTTATTGAAAATTTATCTTTTTTTTGGTAAAAATGTAACCTTTTTGGTTGAAATTTTACTATTTGGTGGAAAATTTATTTATTTCTTTGATTGAAAATGCAGAATTTTAGTTATAAGTTCATTCCTTTAGTTAAAAATTTAACAAATATGGTTGGAATTTTTTTTTACATGAACTTTTTAAATTAAAAATGTAATTATTTTTGCTAGAAAGCTTATCTTCTTCAGTTGGAAATTTACTTATTTTGTTTAAAACTCGTCTTTTTAGGTCGAAAATTCAATTATTTTGGTAGAAAATGCATATTTTGGAGTTGTAAATTCAACTTTTTAAAAAAAAATTCGTCTTTATAACTTAAAAACTCAACATTTTAGATGAGATTTTTTTTCTTTATTGATTGAAAAATCTTTCTTGGTTGAAAATGTAATTCTTCGATTGCAAATTTGTATTTCTTGGTTTAATTTAACTGCTTTCTTCAATTTCTTGGATGAAAATTAATTATTCTTACTAAAAATGTAATAATAAAATTTTTAATTAATAAATCTTGAACAACGGAAACTCGATTCTTCATTACTTCTATGAATTTGGCAAGATAGATCCTTCGAGTTTTTCAAATTACCCAATAGGCATTAAGAAAAAGCTACAACAATGCTTTTGATATTTTCGTGACACACCTATTTTTTAGAGAAAGATTCATAATATTCTTTGTACTTTATGATCATTATATTTTGTAAAAAATTGATTTCCATATTACTACCAGAGATCCGACCCAAAAAATACGGAATTGAATTTTTGAGATACCCGGACGTAAGTTTTCATATTCGATCTCCTGATGCAAACTGTTGAACCCGGGCACGTGTATTTTGAATCGGGTCCGGGTCTCGCACATCTCTGCTTTTTCTACGTGATGGTTTTCTGTTTATTTTAAGCATGAAGTTGCAAGCAATTCAAACAATACTCCCTGTGCATTATTTTAGTTCGCTTGTACGTATCACTTTTCAATCTGAAGTTAGAAAATTAAAATCGTACGAACGATGGCTTCAAAACAATGTGAGATGGTATTATAATAGGACGCCAAAAAAATGATGTTCAATCAAAATGGAACCATAGTTTTTACAATGCACTGTGCAAAATCGCGAGCGGGAGCAAACGAATTCCAAAAAGAAATTTTTACCTTGTAAATAAGGACCACCCTAAAACATCTTTAACATTGTTGACAGATGTTTTTGAACAGTATCAAAAGTTTCAGTTATTGTCGCGTAGACAATCTTTGTAATTGTCAATTTTTTATCACAAAATCAGGTGCAAGTGGTTCTCCAGATGATCTGCCTCAAAAGGGCATTTCTGTAAACATGATGGATGGCTCTAAATATGATGGTCTGCTGACAAGTGGAAATACTTTTCTAACTCTCCGGTTTTTGCCCATGTGGATGACAAAAGTACAGTATGATTCTGATTATATTCGCGTATATATATTATTGGAAACTGGCCAACATTTTGAATCACTTGTCGAGTCGCCAAACGTCCATCCTGATCATAGGCCTAATCGTCCATGGGATGCTGAAGTACATACAGTCTATGATGGAAATGACCAATATTTTACAACTGGACGGTTCGCTCCGCACCATGTCGGTATAGATGATGAGCCCTTCAGAAATCGTAACCCATTTGAAAGTCGCATTTATGTACTAATGAAAGAAGGCAATGTCTTTACGGCAATTTTAGAAAAATATGTTCCAAAAGAGAAAGAACCTGCCCTAAAGGTCAATTATGGTGCCAGTACTTCCAAGGCAGGTGAAAAAAGAAAGAGAAAGAGACAATGATGCTATCAGTCAGAAATCTCGTTATCCTCGGAATATTTTGTGCATTTCTCAAGATATGCTAAGGATATAAGGAAAATATTCTGAAATTATATATGCTAATGATATCTCTAAGATATCCTTATTCTAGTATTCTGTATGTTTCTAGAAAAATTTTAATATATCTTCAACAACTTATGTATCTTCAAGCATATAAATAAAGAAATTAACCATTTAGCAACATAATTTTTATTTCCCATTTAAAATATAAATGATTTTTTATTAATATTGATTCAAGTAATAGTTTATACTTTCGAATTGGAAGCGTTCGAAAAGAAAATATTGATTGATTTTGAATTGAAAACATTCTAAATTAGGCAATTTTAGATTGGGCGAAATTTAAAAAGGGCAATATATCGAATGGACTAGAGAGGAATTCAAGTTGTATCTTTCATGAATAAAAGCCTTAAAATTAAATAATTTGATGATTTAAAATTCGAAGGAATTGCAACTGTATAATTTTTAATTGAAAACGTTCAAAATTATATAGTTTAATATAATTAATATTTTAGGGATTTTTAATGATTTTTTCATATTGTAATAGATTATTCTGAAATCCAATGACATAAAAGAATTTTGAGGGATTTCAGTGAATAGGTAAGTGTGTAAGTGGCTTACATTTCCCTGAATTAGGGAATTTTACAGTGTCGGGAATTTTATTTTTCGTTTTATTTTTCAGTCGTCCTCTAATAAGCTCAAGTTGAACTAATTAACATTTTGTAAAGGTCTTAAGCACATTTTAAAGTTTATTCTCCATATTTTTGTCTAAATTGTTGCGATGTTTTAGGAATTTTTTTCTAGATTCTACCTCAGAGTCAAACTTGGTAGGACATAGGTTTTTCAAGTAATTCTGAAGTCAAGTAAAATCTAAAACCATGGCAGAGATAAAGTTGGAACGACGAAAATAGATTTCAACCCAAGGATTTCCTCTTTTGTCGCATAGAAGTACACGTGTTTTTGAACCAACATTTTATCATTATGTCTATAGAAATAATTATTTGAATTCCAAATTTCTTCTTTCACATGAATTATTTGGTCTCGTGAAATATTATATCTTCTCATATTTGGCCGTTTTTAAATTAAAAAACAGAATACATTTTTATGAAATTTGTTATAAATGGTTTAAAATATATAGAGCTATATAGGAGGTATTTTTTGTTAATATACAGTTCGTGCTCACGATTTTTTTGTAATAAAATTATGGCAGAACCTAAGTTCACCAAAATTCAGTGACTAAATATTTCTGGTTTGTAGACACATCGTATAATAATAATAAAACTTAAAATGCATAATATAATGCTGTATAATTTATTACTAATCTGGATGCTTTCTGATTTCACTTCATTTTATTTGAAGAGATTCGAAATTAGAAAGTATTACAGAAAAAAAATTTGAAATTGCAAAAAATTCAGAACAATAACCTTAATAATTGTGTCGAGTAGAATTCGATGCCTAAAAAATTATAAAATCTACAAATTCGAGATACAATTAAAATTGTTGTTTCTTTCGCGTTAAAAGCCATACAAATTTTTTAAATTTATATATAGAAGCTTTAACCTTAGAAAATTGTACACCTAAGCACATATAAATTGAATAATTTTTAAATTATGTTCTTCGAATCGAAGGATGTGTTCCACCATCAAATTATTAAATACTTCGACTAATCGAATAAGTATTTTTTTAGTAATGACTTTAATGCCTCTAATTGGATAAGTACAATTTCAGTAATAATTGGTGAAACTTCACTAAGTTATATTTAAAAAATGACTGGGAAACTCTGGTTCCAATTGAAGCAGGGAAAGCTAAACGATACTGCGTCGACTCATTGACGATAGTGAGTTTTCTTCAAAAATCATAAGTTCTTGTTTTTTTTCAATTTTTTTTAAATTTCAGTTAAAAAATCGAGGGTTTGAAATTTTTCACCCTGAAATTTATAATTTTAATATATTCAAATATTATAAAATTTGACGGACCCATTTTTTAACAATCCATCCATCTACACACAAAAATGACATAATCGGTTGTAAATTGTTCCTTTGGAAAAGTTTATATTGAATAAATTGATATCTTTGATTATGACTAGGGTTTCTTATTTTTTCAAAAATCGCAACAAAAATTCACAAAGTTGAAAATCAACAGAGGCGGGATCGTTTTCTTGGAAATAAAACTTTTTTTAAAACTACATATGCGAAATATGGAAAATAGCCAAAAGTAATCCTGTTGTTTTCCAGCAGTTCTGAAAAGAATTTTCTCTGTTTTTTATATTTTATAAAATTTTTTGACTATTTCTAAAAATATATATTGTTATTGAACAATGTTAAATGTAGAATATAAAAAAGACGATCTTCTTTTAGAATTTTATGGAAGGAATGGTTTTGCTTTTGGAATCAAAACGTGAAAACTAATTATCTGAATTGTTTTGAAAAATGCCGGATTTTCAAAAAAATATTTTCTCGCATTACGAGGAACAAATAAACTGTTTCATCCCTTCTTAACAATTTGAACTGGAGTTTCCATTTCATCTTTTGGAATCTATGTGAGTAAAGTTTCACTAATTAGTAATTAAATTCTACTAATTCAGTTAGAGACATGTAATTATTGCATCAAACAGAAGTAATTTGATTTATTCATACACTTATATACTTTATTAGAATTTATTTACGTTAAGAATAATTTAACAGAAATGTTACGAAATCCAATAAAATCCCAAAGCATAACTGAATTTGAAATAATTGGAGGTCCTATAAAATTCCTTAAGTCATCCACATATCCATTAAAGTTCTCTCGCAAAAAAACCGTCCAAATTTCCAGGAATATTTGGAATATCTTGAAATCTTCTAAATCCTTTGAGAATCAATGAAATCCTGTAAATCTTGTAAATTCTTTGAAATATGTTAAAATCCCTTAAAATTTCTTGCACCTCTTAAAATTCTTGAGAATCTTTTTGAGTAACTCAAAATGTTTGAAGTCCTTTAAAATTTTTTAACTTTCTTTATTAGGATCCTACTACTATCTGTCCAAAAAGTTTAGGCACCGCGATTTTTGTACAGATTTTCGTGAAAATCTCGACAGACAAAATTTTCTAAATATGGGACAACATGCATGTTGCAGGTGAAGGTTTTGACAATACTGATGCGGAGTTTCAAAATTTTCAGATGATTAGCGATTATTTCCTGGCGAGTGAAAAGTGACGAAGCACAAAAAGCATATGATCATATCAGAATATGTGTCTGTAAGAATGGCTGTAAGTTACTGAAAATAAATTATGAAAATTCTGCAAAAAATATATGAGTCTCATTGATCCTTTCTGTGCACAGTGGTGAAATTTAGAGCGAAAATAATCATTTGTAAATAAGTTATTAACGAAAGAGTAGGGAGGTGTCATCTCCTTAACTAAGGAACGTACATAGATGATTCTTGAAACAAATTACACATTTTTGGCTTCTGACAATGTTGTACGTATTGTCAATGAGCAAAAAACTGCACTTGAATGTTTAAAAAATTATTTTCTTCTTGGAGAAATACAAAAGGCTTTATCATAATCGAGGCAACCACACTTTCAGCATGAGACCTTGCTGGCGCTACTGTTCAACGTGCAACGCGACCTTTTTCACACTCACAGAGTTACAAAGTCCCTAAGCGCTGATGCAAAAAAAAGGGATACAGTTGCCTCGATTATTATAAAGCCTTTTGTATTTTTCCAAGAAGAAAATAATTTTTTAAACATTCCAGTTCAACTTTTTACTCACTGACAATACGTACAACATTGTCAGAAGCCAAAAATGTGTAATTTGCTTCAAGAATCATGTCATCATTATTTTTCGCTTCAAATTTCACCACTGTGCACAGAAAGGATCAACGTAACCCATATATTTTTTGCAGAATTTTCATAATTTATTTTTAGTGACCTAAAACCATTCAAAGTTGAGTATTCTCAAATGGTCAGTTGATTATTGTGGTTTTTCATCCTTCACTTGCCAGGAAATAATCGCTCATCATCTGGAAATTTTGAAACACTGTATTAATATTGGCAAAAAATCCACCTGCAACCTGCATGTTGTCTCATATTTTTAAAATTGTTTTCTGCTGAGATTTTCATGAAAATTTTCGCAAGAATCGTGGTGCCTAAACTTTGTGGGGCACAACTGCAACTCCCTTATGAGGTCTTTATACCTCTCTTTCTTTTCTTTCCCCTTGGCTATGACGTTTTTGCCAGCTGGTGACGAAAATTCGATAACGAACATCGTTCGTTTCTCGAAGTCAAGGAGAACTATGTCAGGCCTCGAGTGCGCAACAGAAACAATTGTCGAGAATATGAAGTTCCAGTATATGCGGCACTTCTCATTTTTGACAATTGACTCTATTTCCCTAGAAGCGTTCAGCAGAGCGGTATTTGGGCTGATGCTGTAAAAGTGACAGAGATGGTAATAAAACACTCTTAGTGCCGCATTGTGCCTTTGGATAAAAGTTACAGATTACTGAAAGCCGATGAAAATTAAAAATAAAATTTCATGAAAAACAATGTATCAACTTTAATATATATTTTGATTCACGGTTAATAATTATATTTAATACTATTTTGAATTGCAATTTTAATTCGATAGAGGAAAACAAAATAAGAAACAAGCGCACGCAGCGCGCTATTGTTGCTATTAATTTAATAAGCTCTTTAAGTAGCCAATTATTACGGTTGACTTCAGGAAGCCGGCTTCATATATATTGCAATTTCAATGAAATATGTTGCAGCTATTTAGAGGTTTATATTGAGCGCATATGACAGATAATTTCTCTGCACCGTTACGTTACAGTAAATGCCTAGTAACGAAGCATGCACCAGATGATTAATAATGTCGCGTTTCAGGGTGCACGTAAGCGAATTCTGCTAGCTATTGTTCACATTTTTCTTATTGTTTTTATTTTTCTTATTTTCCAAGACAAGGGCCTTTATAATTCAGTATTCACATGAGGCGCGCGCTTTCACCTCTGAAGCGATGCGCTAAACCAGAACGACAGTCTAAAATGTCACTGGTTCTCGGGGTAAAATATCACTGTCGCGTACACTATTTGCTTTGGGTATAAGCGTGCGTAAAAACATCCCCGGCTTCGTGATAAGCCACAGCTCTTCTGCGAGGTTGAAAAATAGTCCTTGGAATTGTACGGTCCCTGGTTTTACATCTCTGGATCTGTGGTTACAAATAACTGGGTAAACTTCTCAAAAACATAAAAATACGAAAGAAGCAAGGTCGAGTGTTTGAAATGTTACCAGTCAAAAGTAACGCGTTAACGTTACCCTTAATCAAATTATCAAAAAGCGCATGGCGCCATTTTCGATTAATTCTCGAACCGTCTAGAAATTAATCTAAACAGGATTATGAGAAATTTAAAGTTATTTAAATAATATATTCAATAATAATGAATGGAACAAAGTTGTTCCGTACTTTAATATACAAACTGTAATGTGTAGATTTCTGGAGATTTCAAGAGTAAAGAAACTCTTTAAGAATTTTAAAAGCTTTTAAGATAATACGAAAAATTCCTTGGAAAATTTAAACTGTTTTTTTATTTTTAAAAATTAATTTTAAGATAAAATTGACAAAGATTTCAAAACATTTTTAATTATTTCTTAAAATTCCGAAAAATAATATTGGCGATTTTGAAGCGAACTTTTTCAATTAGCAAGATTACATAGCTTTATAAAAAAAATCTGTCAAGTTGAGGATACATTTAGAATTTTGAAAAAGATGCAAAATTAATTTTAAACTTAAAAACATTTCAAAGAAGTTAGAAAAAAACGTACATTTTTGAATATTTGGAAATAAAAATTTATAAACTTTTTAGGCTTTTTGGAAGGTTTCGCCATAATTAAAGATATTTCTTAAAATTCGTGGGATAATTTGAACTGATTTTTTATTTTGAAAAATTAATTTCAAGAGAATATTTAAAAACGTTTCAAAAGATTCAAAAAGATGGCCAAAATTGTCATAACAGAATCTGGAAGATTTGAAGGCAAGTTTTTCAATTTTTCAGAATTCGAAGAATTTCAAAAGATATTTAGAAGGTTTTAAAGTTTTGAGAATGGTTAAAAAATGATTTTCAGTTTGAAAAGGTTTCCAAAAATTTTAAACAAAATGTAAATTCTTGAAGATTTCGTAAAAAATTTCGAAGCTTTTTAAGAAGTTTGAGACGTCTCAAGAAAATAAAAAAATTTCGTGAGATTCCTGGGAAAGTTTTTTTATTACTTTTTATTTGGAAAAATTAATTTTTAAAGAAAATTTGAAAAGTTTCAAAATATTTCAAAATATTATTATGATTTCAAAATATTTCCACAAATTTCGAAAATATCTGGAACATTTAAGGGCAATTTTTTACAATTTTGAAATCTTTTTTCAAAATTGTAGGAATATTTCGAGTCAGATCAAGAGGTATTTATCTTCGAACCTTCTAAAAGTCCTAAATATCTTTCAGAATGACTCAACCTTCACCTAAAATTTTTCAAAATCCTGAAAAATAAACAATTATACTTTTTTTCATATCTGGAAGCTTCAAAAAAATTTTGAATTTTCTCAAGAATCTTAGGAAAATTATGTATTTATTTAAATTTGAAAACAAATCAACAAATAAACTTAAAAAGGGAATGTTTGGTAGAGAATTGTATTTTGTATTCTAAATTATTTATCCCCCAAAAATGATTATTTAGGTGGCTTTATTTTTCTTTTGTGATTAAAAAATCTTTTTTAAGATAAAATTTGAACTATTTGGTTGAAAATTCGTCTGTTTCATTAAACATGCATATTTTCGTTAAAAATTGGTATTTTTTGGCATGAATTCAACTATTTTTTTATTTAAAATTAAAATATTTTGTGGTTGAAATATCATTTATGTTATCTAAATAATATATTCAATAATTTAATAATAATAATAATAATCAATGGGACAAAAGTCTTCAAAACTTTGAAATACAAAAGTTTATGTTTTTCATTTAACAAATATAACGTAGAAAAGTATCTGTTAATTGCTAAAGATTCCCTAATTTTCTAGTTACAAATATTTTAAACACATTACAATTTCCAAGAGTTCAGAAAAATGTGTTGATTTATTTGAAATTTTTTATTCAAGTTTTTAATCTCAAAAATTTCTTTTGTTGACCCAGAAAGTTAAGAATCTCTTTCGACATTTCTAAGATCAACGAATTTTTAACCATAGAGTTACATTTTCCACCAGGGAACATTCTGCATTCAAAAGAGAACATAAATTTCAACTAAATTGTATAATTTCCAATTCAAAAAGGTGAATGCTGTAAAAAATAGTAAATTTTTTTTGCCCGAAATATGAATTTTCAACGGAAACGTTCACTGTCAATGAAATAGTTGAATTTTCTAAGAAAATAAGAAAATTTTCAACGCAAAAAGACGAATTAAATGAAAAATGATTTTTCAACCTAAATGGTTGAATTTTTTACCAAAAATGATCAACCCCCAACAAAAAATGCAATATTCAAGTTTTCAGTACAAAAAATTTATTTTCGAACAAAACAAAAACTTATTTTCAGCAACATATTTCAATTTTCAACAAAAAAAATTCGATTGATGAAATAATTTTCTAACAAAGTAGTTCAACTTTAAACCAAGTAGTTGAATGTTGAATTAAGAAGATTAATTGTGTACCAAAAAAGACGAATTTCCCACAGAACAGTTTAATTTTCAAGCTAAATAGTTTAACTTTTCAATTAAACACCAACACTTTTCATCAAGTTCTATTAGTGCATTTCTCATTCAACCAAAAAACTATAAAACTAGGAAGGTTCTTGAAAACAGGAGAAAAAAGAGGAATTATTTTTAAAAAAGGGGATAAAGGGGGAAATATGAGAAAGGGTGTAAAATGAAAACATGAAATTTAATTTTTTTCCAAGCATTTCAAAACATTGTTATTTACATTTATATTTTCCATATTTCATTTCACATTGTTCGTTACACCCCCCCCCCCCCCCCGGCAGTGTGACGTAGTTTTTGAATGGCCCCTTACAGTTATTCCGTATAAAAAAATCAGATCAGATTTGCTCTGTATATACAATCAAGTTCATTTTTTTCGATTTTGACATTTGTACATTTGTTGATAAAAGAAACAAAACCAGGCCGCTCTACATCACGTTTTAAAGCTTTATGAAATTCTCGCAATATTGTGTATTGTATAAATTTGTTAATATTTTATAAACTTGTTAATATTTTATTGGTTGCTGCAAAACCGTCTTCTTGTTTATTTTATTGCAAAATTTAAACTTTCAAAAAATATACTTCATTCCATATTGCATGAAGCATTCGATTTATTTTCAAATCGTTTAATTTGAAACAGTCTTCACTTTAGATTATTAAATATTTTGAAATGCCACCAATTTTGAACATTGAACCCTGAACGCCCCCAATTAAATATGTCGAATTAGAAAATTTTTTACATCAAAAATTATATAATGTAATAACGCTCTTAAGTGTGCCGTTATAAATTTTTTAAACATTCAACTAAAAGTTAATTAAGAAATGGAGAAAGAGTGTACATAGAAATATTCAATAAACTTGAAAATCTACAAAGTAAATCAGCTCATAAAGATAAGTTAAATAATGTATGCATTTGTGTTGAAGTAGGTTCGTAAAATGCTGCAAAACATTACCTTATTAGTCGCGACAACTAAAATTATAAATTACGACGTAATTAATCGAATTGGTCGATTATCGCTCAAACTTCCGTTAGTTGAGTCAACCAAGCAATGAACGAGTTACGCACACATAGGTCCTCATTATAATATTAACCGATACGATCAAACATTCATGTTAAATCGATCCTATTACGTGTAGTTTCCCGCGTGTTATCTGCACAATGACTTTATCCATGAGTACACATCACTCGGCTCTTCAACGCCTCGTTACTCTTGTAACAACTTTTTGGCAGAACGTATTAATCGAAGTGCCGATGACCTAAATAGAGTTTGTAATAACCGCATTAATATTTTTATAGAAACTTGCTTCCGCTCACGCCTTGATGCATAATTGCACATTTTCGAAAATCGATACCATGCATCATAATTAAGGTCCGAGAGGACAAATACAGCTGCGAAGTAGTATCGACGTACTCACTATGGGTGCATTTATTTGTGCTCATTTTATGAGCATTTTGCTTCCTCGTAAGTATGAAATAAATTTGCTTCCACATAGAAGGAGGTTTTCCCTAAAAAAATAAGAAAATGTATACTTTCAATATTTTTCAAGCTTATGTTTCTGTCTTTCCGAAAATTTGATTTTCAGAAAAGCAGAGGGCCCATCAAAATGTCAATTGATGTGTAGTGTTACAATGAACAAGTTCCTCACCTACGGTAGTTTTATATTTCAAATTAGAACCTCATTGAAACAAGGTAACTTTTCTTAAAACTTTCTGAGTAGCTATTGATTAATCAATAATGGTCTTCGAAAGTTCGCCAATAGATCAATCGACGCGTCTCGAAGACGCGAACAATATTGCATGAAATGCAGTACTGTTATATTCCCAATATAAAAAAATCTTCTTATAAACAAGGAAACTAACTTTGTTGAAAAATTTAAAAACGATATTGATAGGTTTTGGTGGATTATGAAAAGTTCTTAATTTTGGCAATCGACGCGTCTCGAAGACGCGAACAAATATATTATATACATTATAGTTGTTTCCCCAATATTAAAAAAGTTTTCCTTATATCAACAAGATAAACAATATATTTGTTAAATTTATAAAACGGTATTGCTAGATCATAAGAGGTCATGGAAGGTTCGTCAATAGGTCATTCGACGTGTCTCGAAGACGCAAACAAACACTTCAGAGACTGTACTGTAGTACTCCTAATATGAACAAGGTTTTTCTCATATAAATAGAATACACAATTTTTTTTTAAACTTCATCAATCGGTACTGTTCGGTCATAAAAGGTTCACCAATAGGTCAGTCGATTAGTCTCAAGGACGCGAACAAAAACTCTCCATGTAATATTGTCGTGTTTTGAATATCAAAAAAGTTTTCATCATATAAACAGAATAAACCGTTTCTTTGAAACTTCATAAATGGGTACTGCTGGGTTATGAAAAGTTCATCAATAGGTCAGTCGATGCGTCTCAAGGACGCGAACAAATACTTTACATGTAATATTGTCGTATTTTGAATAACGAAAAAATTTTGCTCATATAAACAGAATAAACCATTCTTTGAAACTTCATAAATCGGTACTAGTGGGTCATAAAAGTTTCAACAATAGGTCAGTCGATGCGTTTCAAGGACGCGAACAAATAAGTTAGATATCGTATTGTTGTATTTCGTATATCAAAAAAGTTTTTCTGGTATAAACAAGGTAAAATTTTTCTTTTCAAGCTACACTTCATCAAAATTTCATGATCATAGCTCTTTTACTTTTCGAGATATGGTGACAGAAAAAAGTTACACACACATACACACACACAGACATTTTTTAAAAACTTTATTTTCGAGCTCCTGGGGTCGAATTATGCCAAAATATGTCAGAAAAGTATATTTGAAAATTTAGGTCATTACAAACCTCCCTCTACGAGGAAGCAAAATTAATTAAAATTTCTGTCAGAAAATATTTTAGCATATATCTGTACTGTTGAAGTTTGTATTTTTTAAATAGTGCAATCTTATGTATGTTCAATTTATAATTATCTCTCTATATTGTAAAAAGATCTCACCGCCGCTGCTCTTTCATGAATCGAGGATGCTTTTAGAAAAGGTAGTACAATATAGTACTGAATATACAACCCTCATCGAAAACATAAACAATGTGTGCAATATTACCCCATGTGCCACGTTACCCCGTGTGTCATATTACCTCATGTGTCATATCACCTCATGTGAAATATTGCCCTGCGTGTCATATTGCCTAATGTGCTATATTACCCCATGCCATATTACCGCATTTATTTAGCAATAAAAACAGACCCCCAAAGGGTCTAGCCAGATAAGATAGTCAAATCTGCCTTGTAGGGAACCTCTATAACTATATAACTACAACTCTATAACTCTACTCTATAACTACAAACTCATATTCGGCATGTATAAAAACCCCTTTTCCTAGATTTTCAGACCCCTAGATCCCCATGGAGCAAGATGGGACACCTTTGAGTGCTGGCGAGTTTTTTTGCAATATCTCGGTCAATTTTTGAGCTAGGAAAAAGAAAAAAAAAGAAAATTGTAGGGGTTTCCAAGCCCTATAAGCCTATAAAGCCGAGAACAATTTTTGCGCGAAATTCAAATTTTTACAGCCCTTTGAAAACTTAAAAAAATTTTATATCGAAAACAAAGACCGACTTCACGCTAAAAAAAATATGTTCTGTATTTTTGACTCAAAAATTCCTGTGATTTTTTTCAGATTTTTAAAAGTGGTGGACCGACCTCAAAAAAAAAAATAAAAACCACTAAAAACCGCGTTTTTCGCCTCTAGATCTTTCTACATAATTCCTACGATGAAACCAACCACGTCATCGTATTCTACGCAAAAGAATACATCGAAAACGTGTATTATATACCATTAAACCATTTCCCTTTCAGGGTAGGCGTGACACTACCCGATGCGGGTAGTGTTTCTAGGTTTTTCTTGCAGTTATAAATAACTACAAGTGTGGGCTCGCCACACCCACGATGTATTAATTTTTTAAAAATAATTTTTGGCAGCCCTTCAAAAATTCAGCAAATAAAAACGATCGGCCCGGCTCACAATATTACAGCCATACCACGCTGAAAAAACCAGTTCTCGTCAGATCACTGAAGTTAAGCAGCGTTGGGCGCGGTTAGCACTTGGATGGGTGACCATTCGAGAAAACTGAGTGCTGTTGGCACATCGTGGGTGTGGTGAGCCCACACTTGTAGTTATTTACTACAAGTTATCAACCTAGAAACACTACCCGAATCGGGTAGTGTCACGCCTACCCCGAAAGGGAAATGGCTTAATGGTATACATACATACATTGTCATTTCACAAAAATTACTTTCAAAAAAGTAATACACGTTTTCGATGTATTTTTTTGCGTAGAGTACAATGGCGCAATCGGTTTTATCGTAGGATCTATTTAGAAGGAGCTAGAGACGAAAAACTGTGTTTTTAAGTGGTCTTTCGCCCTTAGCTCTTTCTACATAATTCCTACGATGAAACCAACCACGCCATCGTATTTTACGTACAAAAATACATCAAAAACGTGTATTATTTTTTTGGAAATAAATTTTGGTAGACCTTAATGACTGATGATTTTTAACGTCATTTTTGCAATAAGGAAATCTAAATGTATGAACTGTGTTACAGAGATAGCGATGATGATTAATATACGATGCGTGGACACGGCTTATATCGATTTAATATTTTTTTCTATTTTTGCAAAATATTATTAAACTATTGAATAACCATTGATTTGTTTATTTATTGTCACTGTGAGTCGGGTCGAATGATTAATGTTTTACCAAGAAAAACGAATCGTTAACAGAATTGTTGAATTTTAAAGCCAAGAAGACAATTTATCTGCAAAACGTTTGAAATTTCAACCTTAAAAATTGATTTTTTAACGAAAAAGTTAATTATCACTAAATAGTTAAATTTTCATTAAAATAGTTCACTTTTTAACCAAATAGTCAATTTTCCAATCAAGTATATGAATTTTTAACCAAATAGTTAGATTATATACCAAATTAAACAATTTTTTATGGTAATATTTTCGTCTACATAGTCCAAAATCAATATTTATCAAACATAGATTTTTATAGGTTGTGCAAAAAATATGTTTCTAGCTCCGCTGGGATCCGAACCCAGGTCTTCAGATTTCCGGTCTGGTCCTCTTTTCTGAAACATTCTTTTCACAACTTATAAAAATCAATATTTGATAAATATTGATTTTTCAATAGTTGATAAATATTGATTTTTAAATATTTGATAAATATTGATTTTTAAATATTTGATAAATATTGATTTTATACCATGTAGGTGAAAACATTAACATCAAAAATTATTTAATACAATTCATCTGGTCAACACTATGACATCAAAAAGTATGTAACAAATTGTTGAATTTTCAATCCACAAATACGAGTTTTCTACAAAACAGGTCAATTTTTAACCCGAAAATATGATATTTCAACTATAATGATGAATCGTCAAACAAACAACATTAATTTTCTTAGAAGCAGTTTAAGTTTCATCCAAACAGATGAATTTTGAACAAAGAAGATTAATTTTATAAACAGAAAGACGAAGTTTCAACAAAATAAATGCATTTTCTACCAAATCAGTTAATTTTTCAACTCATGAAAGATTTATTTTCAACCAAAAAAGGAATTGCTAAATGTTCAGATGAATAAATTAATTTCCAGCCAAAAAAGAACAGGACTTTTCAACAACAAAAATTAGGTTTTCAACCAAAATGGTGAATTTAAAAAAATGAATCTTTAACAAAGTAGTTCAACTTTCAACCAAAAAAGTTAAATTTTCTACAAAACCATTCCATTTTCAACCCGAAAATATGATATTTCAACTAAAATGATAAATCTTCAAACAAACAAGAAATTCTTAAAATGTAGTTTAAGTTGATTTTTTAATTAATAAGAAAATAATTTTTAGCCAAATGGTAGAATCCTCAATCAAAACAGATTAATTTCTAACAAAACAGTTGTATTTTCAACCAAAAACGATTATTCTTCAGCCAAATAGTTGAATTTGAACTAGAAAATACTAATTTTTTAATTAAAAGAATCAATTTTGGACCACTTTTGGAATAGTTAAATTTCCAGTTAACTAAATTAGTACTCAACAAGAACAACAAAAATTCAACAAAATAGTTCAACTGTTTATCAAATGGTTGGATTTTCAAATAAAATAATACATTTTCAACCAAGAAAATGAATTTTCAACAAAAAAGTTCAGTTTTCAATCAAGTATTTGAATTTAAAAAAAAACACATGATTTTTTAACAAAATAGTTACATTTCCAAAAAATAATTAAATTTTCAACCCATATTAGGGTTTTTAACAAAACGAGATGAATTCTAAACCAAAAATTTAGTCGTACACTTTTCAACTAACAATTTAAAAAAAATCGTCTTATTGGGTTCTACTAAGTCAGTTTGCATTTAAACAAAAAAAAATGAGAAAAGGGTGAAAAAGAAGAAGATTCATGAAACCAGAGGAAAAGAGAAGAATTACTTGCACTTTACGTCGAACAAAACCAGAAAGAGTTTCATCTCAATATATTCATCAGAAGACTGCCTCTTATTTCTTCACGCATTATGAAATTTGTTATGAAAATTTGTAAAAATTGCTAACTTTCCTCTCCATGCTCGGTTCTCAGATTAACTTTCACTACCTACTTGTATTTGATCTCAGCCAAAGACAAAGAAGGATTCATCATAATATCCCTAACGGAAGACTGAGTTTCACCAACCCACGCACTCTGAAATACACGAAAAAGGGCGTGGGTTGACTTTACGCAGTCTTCCGATAAGAATATATTGGGATAAAACTGTTTTCTGTTACTATCCGGCATCGATTACAAGTAACGGGTGAAAGTAAATTCAAGGACAACAATATTTAGAGAAAAGTTATTAAGTTTTTTTTTTGAAAATTAAAATTTTACTTAAATTTCAAATATAGCTTATTGCCTAGAAATAATTATAACGTCATCATAGAGTTTCTACAATCTAAAATCATATATTACATTATTTTTATGGTCACTGAGCAACCAAAAATGTATTAAGGTAATTCAAAAAAATTCTGTGTGTTCGTTTATAAACTTTGACTAAAAGCAAATTAAATCTCTTCGATGCCGGATGAAATTGCATAAAAGAGTGTTCTTTTAATATATGCTGAAAAAAATCGTCCACCTGTGATTCTTCGAGAATTCCTTTTCTTATTAGATGAACAATTTTAAATTAAAGACCTTCCTCATTCAAAAAGTTTAAATTTAAATATTAAAATTATAGGATAATATTTGCCTCTCAAATCTTTCAAAATCGGTCAATTCCAAATTCAAAGCCTTGATAGTCACTTTCAGGTGTGGGGTGTTCCAAATTAAACAGATTCAAACTGAAATAATTTTATATTGAACTATTCAGATTTGATTTTTTTTTCAACTTCAATCGGTCCTTATAATACTGATTCAATTAAAAGCCTCGATAGTCCAAGGATTTTAAACTGAAAGGCTTCCGAATGAAATAAATTGAAAATTAAACAATCTGCAAATCATTTAAATTTGGAAAATAATTAAAATTTAACAATTTCAAACTGAAAGCTCTAAAAATTGCATAATTTTGAATTTGGAAAGCTTAAAATTCTACCATACCAAATTTTAATATAAAGCACAATTTACAATTTAAGACTTCAAATACCTCAAAACAAAAAATGTTTACAAATTGTTTTTATACTTGGACAATTTCAAGCTTAAGTTCTTACATATACTCGAAATTTAACCAATTAAAGTATTAAGTAACTTGAAATTATATGCCTGAAAAATGAAAGAATTCCGGAAAAGTATTAAAAATGTTCCATATTGAACTTTTTAAACTTCATAAACTCCAAATTAGACCATTTTTGATTCTAACAGCTTACAATTGTGTAATTTTAAGCTCTAATCATACCAGTCTACATTTATATTAGTATGACAAATTGTCAAAGAAATTTTGCCCGCACATTAAAAAAATGTTTGGTTAACCGAACAGAAGTTTGGTTGTCCCAACCAAATTTTTTGGTTGCTATAGTAGCAACAAAACCGTTTTCCAAATTATTTTCTTGGAACGTTTGGTTGATCTGGCCAAATAGTTTTGTACGTTTAACAAATCGTTTTGTTTGTTGAAGAAATATATTTTGTAGAATCAATCATATTTTTCTAATAGCAATCAGATTATTTGGTTGGAGGAAGAATATGGTTCGGTTTAAGTGAAATTTGTACTTCCTGGAAATTAAACATCTCGTTCATGCGATAAAGCGCTAAAGTGAGGAAAGTGAATTCATTCAACAAAATGTGTTCAATTTGCAAAGAATTTGTTGAATTAATCATAAATTTTAGCAGTATAATCCATGATATAGGCGAAATTGTGATTGACCGAAATAATTTTCAAATGACATGCATTTTACTGAATCAAAGAATTTTTTCTTCTTCTAGCTTTTTCTTCAAACACGGAATATTTGGTCTTATTTTTTGAAACAGAATAAGAAAACTATGATCATAACACTAAATTCTAAAGTCAAATTGAGGAAAATCACTGACGCTTTCTACAGGAATCTAACTCTAAGCAGCAAACATTCTTAATTCACAAAATAGTTGTATTACTCAGAAAAATATTTGTCTTTAATCAAAGAAACCCTTTCTTTACCATAATTTTGTTCATTCAACGAAAAATAGCTTCAAAATAAAGAAAATCATTTTAAATCACAGAACAAATTTTATTGGAACAAAAAAACATGTCTTTGAACTAAATGGATTTCCTTTAATCAAGGGAAATTTCTTTGAATCAAAGAAACTTTGCTTTGTCTGAGACCCAATGATTATGGAGAGCCAATGAATATACAAAAAAAAAACATTTTCCTTTGAGTCAAATAAATTGTTTTACTACACCAAACATATTTTTACAAATCACAACCAACTTTGTGATAATCAGAACCAAATTTTTGTAAAACGAACTAAAACTGCTCAACATCATTTTGTTGCCATAACTTTAGTTTTTCTTCAGTGCAATAATACTTATTCATAATAAGTCATTCCCCAAATGAATTATGTCACTATTATTACTGATTGTTTTTGTTATTTTATTGATTATTTCTACTAATAAAAATAATGATATTGATAATACTCAAATCTTTAACGCTCTATGTATTTTTATTTACAAATTGACATTTAAATTATTATTTCTTTCAATTTCTGAAATTTTTTGTTCGTGACATCGTTTTGTAGCCAGAAAGCACAACGATCGTATATAATTATCTAGGAAACCTTGATAATTCGTTAGATATTTGGAAAGAAATATAATTGAGGATTTTCAATCAGTAACCTTTCAATCTGAATAAGTCTGAACCCAAATGAATCCAATGCAGATTAATTTAGTTATTTATTTAGTTAACTGCAGCCTAATTCGGTAGATGTTACAAGACCAGCTACATCATCATATTAAACTATATTCCGATAAACAAAAGATGTCACATAATATTCAGATAGATAAAAATTAATTTGATTAATGGTGCCCTTCTAAAAAAATAAAAAAGGTTTATTATAATTCAAAATAACAATTATTATACTATTTTATTTTGCATATAGATACATAGAAAAAGCAGATTATAATAGAAAAGGCTGTAGGATTACACCCTTTTGAATGTTCCCTCCATATTTGCCTCTTCAAGTGAAAAGTTTCGATAATTATTTTTAAATTATTAATTTTCATTCATCTGGTTACGGTAAGTATTCCTCCAAATAAAAGCGATTGTTTTGGCGCAAAAAAACCATCGAATAATTTAAAGATTGCCGTCATCTCCCAGTTGACAGTAATCTTGTGAATTTGTCCGTGACATACTCGACTGTCTATTTTCTAGTTCACCAAGTTACGGTCCACGTTCTCGAGTTGACGGTACTTTTGCGAAATAATTTTCGACAATATCTAAATTAACGGTGTTTTGCAATAATTATGCAATACTATTTTTTTTATACAACTAACAATTTTTAAAACTGATTTGCATAATTAGGTGTATCTTTCTTTCACGATTCCATTGATATAAAAAAACTCATTTTTCGATATTTTTGAGTTAACGGTGTTCTTTCAAAGCAGGACAGATATGTATAAGATCAATTTTTAGATTTAAGAATTTGAAATTAGATTAACATCAAATTCAAAATCCTGTTTAACGTCCAGTACTCAAGTTAATGTATAGAATTCCTGAAAATAAAACAAGATTCCAACGATCAAATTTGGACAACCACTAAAAAATGCTCCTATTGCAATTCCTAGAAACAAAAAATTTTTGTTGTCTGGACAAAAATAAAAAAGGGGAAAGAAAAATGAGAAGGCAACCAACCAAATCCCCTTACTTCTCTTTTTTATTTCCTTCGTCTTTTTCATTTTTATTATTATCAAATCACAATATGAAAGCATTTATAATATTTACCAACGTTTCGGTGCTCATACAGCACCCTTTTCATGGTAAGAAAAATCAGAGCAGGTGGGAACAGCGACCTGAGATTTAAGTGTGGGTCAAACGGCCATGCCACGCTGAAAAAACCAGTTCTCGTCAGATCACTGAAGTTAAGCAGCGTTGGGCGCGGTTAGTACTTGGATGGGTGACCATTCGAGAATACTGTGTGCTGTTGGCATATTATGGGTGTGGTGAGCCCAAACTTGTAGTTATTTATAACTACAAGAAAACTATCCACCTAGAAACACTACCCGAATCGGGTAGTGTCACGCCTACCCTGAAAGGGAAATGGCTTAATGGTATACTACAAAAGGCAAATCCGTTATAAACACATAAGAAATAAGAGAAAGACCAGACTCATGAAAACCTATTGCTAAATGTAATTAATCATACTAGAATAACTTCTTTTTAATTTATCCAAATCAGTTTTCAAATTAATAGACAACTTATTTTGTTTTTTAATAAAAAGCATTTCCATAAGTTCTCTCTTTCTCTCATTACTTTCACTATGTACAATTTCAACATTATCCCAGTCAAATTCATGGTCAACATCAACAAACCCTTTTGTATGTCTAGCAAGAACACTCTTATAACAACGTCCCAAACAAACATCACTTATGTGTTCCTCCATCCTAGTATTAAGAATTCTGCCAGTCTGTCCTATGTAAGTCATCTTGCAAGTGATCTTGTAACCAACACCACCTTTTTCAAATTTATCTAATTCATAATTTTCGAAATTTGACCAAAAAATGGCAGAACAAAAGTAGTAAAAGAACTATATTCTCTCATTTCCCTCTGATTATCTGTAGATAAAATGTTATTTTGTTTGTTTTTGATTTATTGAATTCTAATTGTGATACGTTTCTTAATTAACTTTTGTGGTAATGATTAAGAAAAAGGATATTCCTAACAATATTCAAATTCTCTTTGTGAAATGAAACGTGGGACAAACCTAGAACTTTGTCAACTAAGTTTCTGATTACTGCAATTTTGTTTTGAAAAGAATGAGCCGAAATAAAATTTGAAATTCTACCTGAATATGTACTTTTTCTATACCAATTAGTAATAATATTACCGTCCTGACCCTTAATTACTTCTACGTCAAAAAAACTGATTCTATTATTGTTCTCTATTTTATGGGTAAATGTAAGTTTTGGATGAAAACTGTTAAAAGCATCAATAACTGTCTGAATCTTTGCTAGAGGAACACATAATAAGGTGTCATCAACATACCGAAAGTAAAAGTGAAAAACAAAATCTAGTTTCTTGAAAGCGAAGACCTCCAAATCTTCCATAGCTATTTCTACTAGAATCTGAGAAATTACTAAACCTATGGGAGTACCAAACTTTTGCCTATAAAAAGATCCATTGAATTTAAAATAAGTTGAGTTCATAATAAAAACTATCCTTTTAATAAAATCTTGTTGACCTAATCGATTACGTGTCTTTATATTGTCCCATCTATTTAAAATTGCCGGTTCAACTAATTCAAGGGGTACACTCGGGAACAGTGCAACAACATCCAAAGGAATCATTACATGGTCATCAGGAACAGTTTTTTTAATAATAATTTTTTGGAATTCGCAGCTTTTTTTAATATTGTATTTTGAAGTTTTAATGGAGT
Source organism: Andricus curvator (assembly GCA_932195095.1). Classification (NCBI taxonomy): domain Eukaryota; kingdom Metazoa; phylum Arthropoda; class Insecta; order Hymenoptera; family Cynipidae; genus Andricus; species Andricus curvator. Next base: position 121,282 of record CAKNYM010051029.1, read on the forward strand.
CTTTAACTATCAAATAAAAGTTTTATTCTAAAAATTTCGTGGGAGTTTTAATAGTTGAAATAGCCATTCTCAAATGATAGCCATCTTTATGAATCTTTCTCAAACCATAACATCTGGTAAGAACTGTGTCTTCGGTATTTATATCTGTCCATCTTATATCTTCTCCTAAAATTCCATTCTTTCTCCAATTGTCTAGAATCTAGAGAGTGTCTCTTCTCAATTGTTTTAACAGATTTTCATTCAATAAATCAAAATTATCACGATTGGAAAGTAAATCCTCCATATCCCTAATATAATCTGATTTCTTCGTACGAAATGTAATATTTGTCTTTATCTGCATTCATGCAAATTATATCAGGGTTGTTTTTAAGGAAACATTTCGTTATCATGAAACCTTCAGAAATTTTACAATCAATACTACTAATGTTGAAACAATTCTTATCAACAAAGCTCTTTGACAAGTGTAAAACCTTGTTTCGGAAATCTTGTTGATCTAACATTGGAATTTTGTGTATACTTGATATAACATCTTTGTCTATTTTCATAATTTATTTCGACTTGCTTTTTATCACATGATTACTAAAACTTTTACGTAATCTGAGAATATCTGTAACTGAATCAGGAATTTGAATATCTGCCAACTTTATAAACCAAGGATCCCTATCTTATTCAAAAAACTTGTGTAAATTTGAATTTTGCTCTTGAACATTAGTTTTTTGATCAGTCAAAATATAAAGTTTGTTCTCGTGTTTTTTATCATTGTTTAAAAATCTTCAATTAAGGTTGTCCAAATTTGATCGTTGGATTCTTGTTTTATTTTAAGGAATTCTATCAATTAAGATCAATTTTTTCATAAAAAAAGAAGGATCTCTGAATCAGCTTGACTGATTTGGTATGTGTGTTATTGGATGGGAAACTATAACGTCGACGTTATTTCGACAGAATCCTGACATATACATTGAGATATAACAAGGGTTTACTACATGGCTGGAAGCGAGGTCTGGTTACGCGAAGCAAAGTATTCAGAACAAGCCATATACATAGGTACACTCAAAGCAATTGATAATGCAATATCACAGAAAAGCTGTAGAAAGAAAAAAGGTTCGTGATGCGAGTTTTCTAACAGGGGGTGACACAAGTAATAGGGCGTTATCGTGTTTCAAGCTGACGTTAAAACGACGCTAAACGAGATTGGCGAACCGATCTCGATTTGGCTTCACTTTCAAACAAACAGAACATTGAATCTGGAAATAATACGCTGAGAATATCACAAACTTGATAAGGTCCTGAAATAACGAGATGAAAAAAGTCTTCAAACTACACGAAAGAATTTTGAAATAACTATGTTGTATGCCAGGACAGGAAAGAATGAAAAAAAATAGTTTATGATAAATGTGTGATGAAGAGTGTCAAAGGCGTGAGAGACGCTTTAAAAGGCCGATCTCGGATACTAATGAGCCCTCGTGGAGAGCTTCACTTAGTGAGTCTGATTAGAGTAAAGAGTATGGATCTTACTATGGGTTTATCAGTCAGCTTACGCACTTTAGTGTGATCTATGACATATAATGACTTTGTGATGCTCTTCGCCTGGGGTGATTGTTGGAGAGATTGATCAGCAACACGGGAGATTTAGATCGATCTAGAATGTATACTTCCTCCTAACCATCTTAAGCTATTTTGATATTTGTGAAAAATTAAAACACGAAATTATTTCAAATTATGAACACTTTCATAATCTGGACATTTTAATCAGTCCTCTGAAAAAATACTTTTCGCAGCCATGATAATTTTCTAAAACATTGAAAAATATAAATTGCAACTGTAACTAACTCAATATCACAATTAGAATTATATTCTACTTTTGATAGGATTATTTCAACGGTTAACTCGAAGCGGCTATTGTTCGTTATTTGATTAAACAAATAATCTGAAGCAAAAAAGTACATCTGACGAATCAATGTTATTTTCCCGCGAAAAAAAAACAGAAACTAAAATTGTTCAAAGATTCTAAATCGTGTTCCAGTTAAAATGATTTTTCTTTATTACCAATTTTTGGTATAAGACGCTAACTTAGCCTAAAATTGCTAAAAGAAATTATGAACCTTTAAACTCTGATGATTTTTTTTAAACAACCGATTTCCTCTGAATAATGTTTATGTAACCTGATTAACTTTTGAAAATTGCAAATCTTGTTGAAAATAAAATTATTTGTGTTTTAAAATACCAATTTTTGGTATAAGACGCTAACATAACCTAAAATTGTTACAATACATGAACTTTTTAAAATATAATTTTTTTTACTGAATAATAATTTTGTTGAAATAATGATTTTTGTTTAAAAGTATCAATGTATGGTGTAAGACGCTAGCGTAACCTAAAATTGTTGAAAAATTATGAACATTTAATATCTGATGGTTTTTGTTTGAAATAACCGATTTTCTTTGAACAAAGTCAAAATAATCTGAAACTGTTCAAAAATTGCAAATATCGTTTGAACTAGAATGATTTTTGTTTTAAAATACCACTGTTCAGGGTCAAACTTTAACGTAACTTGAAATTGTTCAAATTTTTGAATCTCCATCCAAATATTTTTGTCATTATAATTAAAAATACCCATTTTCAACGAAAAACACTAATATAATCCAAAATTTGTTGCAGATTTTAAATCTTGTTTAAATTATAATGATTTCTGTTCAAAATACTAGTTTTTTGTGTAAAACGCTAACGGAACCAACATTTGTTCAAATTTGTGAATCTTGTTCCAAATATTCTTTTTTATTATTAAAATTACGCCTTTTCGACGAAAAACACTAACATAATCCAAAATTTGTTAAAGATTCTAAATTTTGTTCAAATAACAATGATTTTGCTTCTAAAATACCAATTTTTTGTGTAATACGCTAACGGAACCTAAAATTCTTTAAAAATTATAAACCCTTAAAATCTAACGATTTTTGTTTAGAATAGCGGTTTTCTTTGAACGAAGTTGATGCAATCTGAAACTGTTCAAACTGTGCTAATATTTTTCGAGCTAGAAGGATTTTTGTTTGGAAATGCCAATTTTTAGTGTAAAACGCTCATGTAACCTAAAATTGTTCAAATTTGTTAATCTTGTTGCAAATGTTATTTTTTTTTTTTTTTTTTATCAAAATTACCCATTTTTCAACGAAAACCACTAACACAATCCAAAATTTGTTGAAGATTCTAAAAATTGTTCAAATAACAATGACTTTTAGTTTACAATATAAGTTTTTTGTGTAAAACGCTAACGGAACCTTAAATTGTTGAAAAATTATGAACCTTTAAAGTCTGATGAGTTTTGTTTTTAAAAAAACCGATTTTTTCTAACAAAGTTAATATAATCTGAAACTGTTCAAACTTTGCTAATATTTTTCAAACTAGAATTATTTTTTCTCAGAAACACCAATTTTTGGTGTAAAACGCTAATGTAACCTAAAATTGTTCAAATTTATGAATCTTAAAAATAATTTCTTTTATTATTGAAATTAGCAATTTCCGACAAAAATACTAACATAATCGAAAATTATCAAAAGATTCTAAATCTTGTTCAAATTATAAAATGATTTTTGTTTTAAAATACCAATTCTTGGTGTGAAACGCTAACATAATCTAAAAGTGTTGAAAAATTATGAACCTTAAATATCTGACGATTTTTGTTTAAAATAACCGATTTTCTTTGAACAAAGTTAACATAATCTGAAACTGTTAAAAAATATTGTAAATATTGTTCGTACTACAATGATTTTTGTTTTCATTTACCAATTTTTTGTGTAAAACGCGAACGTAACCTAAAATTGTTGCAAATGGGAAATCTTTATGATGACTTTGGTCTAAAACTGCTAATTTTCAGAAAAAGAACTGATAAAATCTAAAATTTCAAGAAATGACGTGTCTTCTTCGAAACCTAATCATTATTATCATTATATAATTATTATGATAGTATTTACAAATAATTAATTACATAATTAAAAATTTTGAATTTTATCACTCAAGAGTATCAAAAAGCACAAATCTTTCTCAATTAGCATGATGTTTTCTACGATTTTTCATAATAGGGATTATGAGTAGATTTAATTTTCAAAATTTCAAATTTAAGATATAAAGCAACTCCAAAAAAAATTAAAAGCCAATCAGGTTTCCAACAACAATCATTGCAAGATTTTCGAGATATAATTGAATTGCGATGAAGTTCGTATTCTACATAATAAATGATTACATTCAATAATAAAGGAAATTTAATAGGAAACAAAAGGCATACGAAAAAAACTCTAGTATTTTACAGTCTGAGCCACGCTGCCTTCGAAACTTTCTACTTATATGAATTTCAACAAATTGAGCAGATTATCAGAAAAATAAATTGAAAAATGTTGCAATTATCGATCAAAGTGAAACTTTGCTACAATTTGATTAAATTTCATCGACTAACCAAACTGGTTCTGGATTTCGTCTGCTCACTTGATATCAAAGGGAATGAGAAAAAAGTTGCAAAATGATTGCAATTGCTCCCGATTATCCGCATTATGGGTTATCCATTTCTTCTGTCATGATGCCTGTGTTTTTTATCTTTCCTCGCCCATGTGTATGTGCACACATATATCTCTTTCGTCCCAGCTTATCCCATCAGATTGCAAGTTGATCGGTATCTCTATTTCCAGCATTCGCTTTGACCGGAGGCAATTAAGGAATTGCAATAGTGGAAATATAGGAGAGTGAAAGAAAATGATTTCAGCGTTCCGTTAACGAACTTCAATGTAGAAGAACATGGGCAGATAGACAGATAGATGGCAAGATAGATAAAGATATATACTCGAATCACATTCACACAAAAGGTTTTTCAGAGGATATTTTTATGTAACGCAGGCATGATTTACGTGTTTTATCAGCGTCTTTTTAGTTATGAAAGTCGCCGTTTATACAACACGAGGACGGACAGCGAATGCGCATGTGCGGCGTCGTATGGAATACAATTGTCAACAAAATGTGACCTATGTGCTAATGGAATGAGATATGTCATTTCCAGAGTAGTTTTTTGTGCTGAATCCGAATCTGGCCTCCATTTCTCTCCAGCACGTCAGGTTTTCGAGATTTTTTGGATCAAAATCTTTTTTGAAAAATCACAAATCATGAGATAAAATACTGTAAAAATTTTTGTCAATGGATAGAAATGTATGACTTCAAAGCATTTTTTAATGCCGAATCCAACGGTGGGCTTGTTTTTTCGATATCTTGTACGGTTGCCCAAATACTCTAGAAAAACTGAGAAAAAACGCGATAAAGTGAAAAACTGCATATCTTGCTGAAAATTTTTTTTTTCTAGTGTTCCTGGTGTCATTCTCTTCGTTTTTCAGTGCAAAAGAAATTTAAAAAATTCAGGGTTCAGGCTATCACCGTTCAAAAGATACATGGCGTTATCTCTTTCTACAGAGTTGCCAGTTTAACGGCTTACACGTACTTGAAGCGAATCATTGTACTGTGTCTAGTATTTTATTGCATCACAATCTTCAATATCTGCAAATTTTACATTATTCACAAAGTTTTTTATTTTCTCATTGTTAACAGTATTCAAAGCTTCGGATTCTTGAAGGTTTTAATCACGCAGGCGTCACACCGGCGCTGTACACGTAATACAAAGAATCGGTCGGGGGAAAGTGGACATGGCGCATGCGCAACTCCCCTCCACCTCTACAGCTCTGAGCTCTCCTGCGTCCTGCGTATCGTCACGTCACGCTGTTTTCATTTCATGCTAGACCTCTGCGGAGTCACATGTATGCTGCCTATAGTCTAGGACTAGAAGTCATTCCTATTTGCTAAGTTTGCGGTGTTTTTGTTCCACAAAAACAGAGAAGAAAAATTTCTCCTGTAATGCGAAAAGGTTACGAGATTTTTTTTTCAGATTAAACCCGAAAATGGAGAAAAATATTGGATACCAAAAAGTTGCTGGTCGACTTGTGCCTTTTCATTGAGGTCAGTATATCGAGGGAATTTCGATCATCTCTCGCGTTTTTTCTCAGTTTTTATAGATTATCTCGGCAATCGTACAAGATATCGAAAAAACAAGCCCACCGTTGGATTCGGCATTAAAAAAATTTCGATTCTAAAAATCTCGAAAACCTGACGTGCTGGAGAGAAATGGAGGCCAGATTCGGATTCAGCACAAAAAACTACTCTGGAAATGACATATCTCATTCCATGAGCACATGGGTCACATTTTGTTTACCCGTGTTATGTTTATTACCAACCTAACCCCAAATGCCAGACGTAATGAGCTTGTAAATTATACCTTTGTTATATAAAGTGTCGCGTCTACCAAGGAGTGAAACATCTTTTTATCCAAGCGTGTTTGCAGAACTCACGCTCGAATAAAAAGTCTTTTTCACTCCTAGGTACACTTCAGGTCCCACAGAAGCCGGTCCGGGTTTGTTATTCCTAGAACGGCTGGCCCACGCAGTTTCCCAGCGGGCAGGGCGAGAGAGGGTTGCGACCAGCCCTATCCGACTAAAAAAAATGGCGGTTCCTTAGTGATTATAGTTTGTATGTGCGAGATTTCCTCACCAGGATGGCGCTGCACGCGGCACGCTTTAAAAATGCATTATACTAATAGACAAATATTTAAAAATTAAAAATAATTAAGTTTTTGAAGAATATGAGGCGACACAAATTTTCTAAAATGATTCTAGAACATAAAATACACCTTTCCCATTAATAAATTAATATAAAATAGAAAAAGAACACATGAAATTACGTAAAATGTATACAGTGGATATGCAGTAAGAATTTCTTGATACACTGAACAAAATATTTGTTATGTTATCCCCATGAAACTAAAAATATCTAAAAAAAAAAAGCTGAAGCTTCTAAACAGAAATATATATACTTTATTAAAAATTTAAGAATATAACAAAACATATTCATTATTAATTTAACATGTATTAATTTGAATTCCAGTTCCATGTATTAATTTGAAGTCTAGTTAAGTGTCGCAAAGCTTGGCTGCTTTTTTCTTCAAGACGCTAATTTTTTTAATTTCAGCCATTTGCTGTCTTACAAATTGTCTCATCCTTATTTGTAAATAAAATTGAAGTATATATGCTAATACCTCCACAGCTTCATTTGCATGTTCTTTGCATTGAAAATTAAATTTTGTTTTGGATGAAATTAAATCGTTTAGAATTTGGTCAAAAGAATTCCTGGATCGGCAATACACATTGTAACCAGTAATATTCTATCTTATAATTTAAATTTTGTTATTAAATATGAATGTTAAAAACCACATCAAAATTAACAAAAATTCCAATTGTAATAAAATATGATATACATTTTCTAATATAAAATTTAAGAAACGAAATATCTATGCAACATTTCATCGTTACCTTTTTGAAGCTGAGCAATTCCATGTCAAATCATCTGAAGAATTTCAGCTATTGTTAGTCATTTTTATCAAAATTCTAGAATGCGTTCTCTTAGGTGTTGAAAGAAAAACCCCAAAATAATTTGTTTTTAAATAAAAAAGCTTAGGAGATATTCAGAATTGAACATTTTTGTCCTTTTTTCCTTAAACTTTCATAACTTTGGTGATTTTAGTGATATTAAGGTCTGTTTTTTATAAATTATTCATAATATGATGCAGTTTTGGAAGAATATTTTCTGAAGAGAAAAATTTCAAAAACTTCTTGGATTTTTCAAAAACTAATGTTGAAACTGAATTTCTGAAAAAAAAACACTTTTCATTTTCTTTATTTTTTATATATAGATAGCTTATAATGTCCTTTTGGCCACGAAGGAATATTCTATTCACTATTCCTTCGTGGTTTTGGCGTACGTTTTTAATTATTTCTCTAAAACTAAGGGAGATCCCATTTTGATATTTACAGGACATGTAGAGGACATTGGAAGCCATCTACATAAAAAATTGAAGAAAATAAAAAGTGTTTTTATTCAGAAATTCAGATTCAAAATTAGTTTCTGAAAAATCAAAGAAGTTTTTGAAATTTTTTGTTCCAAAAATATATTTTCAAAACTGCGTCCTATTACGAATAATTTACCAAAAATATACCTTAATATCGCTAAAATCACCAAGGCTATGAAAAGTTCAGAAAACCAAGACCACAATTTTCAATTTTGAATATCTTCTAAGTTTTTTGATTTTTCAAAAATTATTTTGTGATTTTTTCTTTCAACACCTGAGGGAACAAATTCTAAAATTTTCATCAAAATTACTAACAATAGCTGAAATTCTTCGGATGATTTGAAATGGAATTGCTCAGCTTATTTTTCTATACATGATATTCATATATTTAAAATATTAATGTTCGGGAAAGATGAAATAAAAACTTTAGATTACGAAACTGCTCTATTAAAGACATAATTCTTGTTTTAATTTAGGGTTGATTGACCCACCTTCTGATAAATTCCAGATAAGTTTAACGCATGTTAAATCCTATGCTATAAATTTAAGTGAAGGTTATCAAAAGATGGATCAACCTGTCATTACAAAGTAAAAATGAAGCTTTCAAATTTAACAAGGCTTTGTACGACAAAATCCTACAGTGCAAAAGATGAAAGATACTTCAAAATAAACAGAATTTTAGGAATTAAGCTTTAACTGTAAATGAAATTGAAATTTATTAATTTTGTTTAATAATGCAGAATTTTAATTTTGATAGAGAATTTGAAGGATTTCATATAATATTTCTCCTTTATTTTTGTTAAAATTAAATACTTTATGAATTATAGATAAAACAAGTTTTCATTACAAACTACCTATTTTTTGAACTATTTCTTTCGAACTAAAACCAACTTGTAGGATTTTAGGGAATTTTTTAAGGGGGAAAAGAAGCTACCGAATATACAAATTAAAAAAAACATACGCTTCGCCTTTATTTCGTACGTCGTTTAAAAAAAAAAAACTTTTCTCAATATCGCTTTTGCCATTTTTCGACGTTTTCTTTTCCCGAAGGAGCCGAAAAAAGTGAATTTTTTCATTTACGCCATATTTACTCATTATAATAAATTATTCATTACATCTTTTTAGAAAATCACCGTTCAGCACGATGCTTTTGTAGAGCGTGGAGCGTGCAACGCGCTCTGGTGAGAACCAAATAACCAACATTTTACCGAAAATTGGGTTATTGCATCCAAAATTCTTTAAAAGTCAAATACACGTTGTATCAAAAAGGTTCGTTCAAATTCTCATTTTTGATATAGTAATAAAGAAAACTTTTTACTTTAATTTTAGGTCAAATTTTAATATAGTATTTACAACCTAGTAATAATTTTTTCTTCCCTCCAGCATAAATATTTCTTGAAATTATTGTCGTTTATTGAAAAAAATAATAATGTTCTTCCCTTGATCGGCCTTTCAGCGAAAACCCGTTTGTTGCACAGCAATACCTTCACACTAAATTTTTATTTTTTCAGCACAGAATAATTTTTTTGTATCAAGCATCTGTTATTCTTATTCAGCGTCCTCATATCCCGAAAGCAAGTTTTCATTTTTGTAAATATTTTAAACTGCGATTTTCAATCGCTACCAAAAGCCATTTTTCAAAACCCATGAAAGTGTAACCTGAAAATTCTTGGATGATTCACTCGGAAGTTTTGATTTCTTATTTAAATTAAAGATCGCTTTTTATCGCAATCCGCAGCCGAGCCTCCTTCGATTTGCGGTCAGTGGAGCTTTGAAATTGTCGACTTCCACATCTATTTCCTCAAAACTGGATCACTTTTTCTAATTGAAAGGTTTAGGCCTTAAATGAAAAACACTACAGCTCAAGAGTTGACTTTTGCTCTATCTTTAAATGGTACTGCAACCCTTCAACTGTACTTTGTTGATTTTGAATTCTCTTTTGTTAAGGGATTATATCTAGTTATTTTGAGGGATTTTGAAGATTTTTTTTTGGCAATTTTAATAAAATTTTACTAAAATAGACTACATAGGAACTATTACTATATATTTTTGGGTACTTTTTTATTAAAGAGTTTTTAAAACTGGGGGAGACATGACCGCTGCCGCAAAACACGTTTTCTCATTTTTATTTGCGGTGAGCATGATAAGTCCAGAACGGATTATCTGAAATCCGAAAACCAACAAGATTTTATTATTATATTCCTATACGCAGTTCCTGAACGAAGGCTTTTCAAAAATTTTAATTGAAGGTTCCAAAAATTCGTTTTTTTACCCCAAAAAATGGAAATTTTGGTCCAAATGAAAAACCCTTTGATCATGAACTGCATATAGGAATATCCTGATGAAATCTTGTTGGTTCTTCCATTTCAGATAATCCGTTACGAAGTTATCATGCTCGTCGCAAATAAAAATAAAAAAACGTGTTTTGCGGCAGCGGCCATGTCTCCCCCAGATTTCAAAACTTTTTAATAAAAAAATACCCAACAATATATAGTAATAGTTCCTATGTAGTCTATTTTAGTAAAATTTTATTACCATTGCCAACAAAAAATCTTCAAAATCCCTCAAAATAACGGGATATAACCCCTTAAAGCTTCTTCGGCTGTAACGTATACGTTAAGTAACATCATGTGTTTCGTGCTTCTTACTTGATTAAAGTTTGTCCAAAACAAGAAATTCGTAATATTATATTGAAGTCTATTACATAAAATGTATATTATATTAATTTCTGTAACTCAGTCCGCGACTTTTCCTTTAGGCCAAAAATCTTGCCGTCAAAAATTTTACTTAATTTTTAGGGAATTTCTTAAATTTTTTCCGTGATTCCAGACAAATCATTATAAACAATCAATACAAGAAAATTAGTATAGAAATAGACAATGTTAAAATATTGAGAGAGTTCATGCAAAAAATCGAGAAAGTACAAACGAATGAGTTATTTTTTTATTCAACGTAGGATGTCGACAAATTTAAAGGAATTTCCATGGATTTTAAGAGATTTTTTTACATTTTGTAAAAATTTCACGACATTTGAAAGATTTACAAACATATCAGGATATTTTAAACGACCTCAAAGGATTTCAACAAATGTTGAGGGACTTACACTGATTTTAAGGGTTTAAAAAAACTTTTAATTAATTTTAGAAGATTTTATCGGTTTTCAAGAGATTAAAAATATTTCCTCAAATTTCAAGCAATTTCTAAACATTTCCGGGGATTTTAAGGAATTCCAAAGGGTTTCAAGAGATTTAAAAAATGTCAAGGAATTTCAAAGATTTTTTTAGGATTTCCAAAGATTTCAAGATATTTCTAGTGAACTTGGGATAATAAATTAAATTTAAAAGGACTCCTAACAATTTTAAGGATTTATAGGAATTTTTCGAAATTTTCGGGAATTTCACAAGATTAAAAGATTTCAAATATTTATGGACATTCAAACTTTTTTTAAAAACTTTAGTGAATAAGTTTAATTTGATTTAATGTTGAGAGAATTTCGTAACAACTTTACGGGATTTTAAAGATGTTCAAACATATCAGAGGGTTTTAATGGATTTTTAAGAATGTCAACAAATTTCGAGGTACATCCACGAATTTTAATCCTTTTAAAAGAATTTTATCGGTTTTCTAAATATTTTAACTAATTTTAAAAGATTTAATTGGTTTTCAGGAGACTAAGAATATTTCCTCGGATTGCAAGAAATTTCCAAATATTTCAAGGGATTTTATAGAATTTTTACGTTTTTCAAAGATTTTGTAGGATTTGTTTGTAGGATTTTCAAATATTTCGAGGAATTCCACAAGATTTATGGATTCAATTAAATCTCTAAGGATTATTTGGTTTGAAAGATTTCTAGGGATTTTAACGTTTTTTCTAGAGAACTTTTACGAATAACTTTATTTCAATTTATAATGAAGGGATTTCAAATGATTTATACTTTACGAAAAAATTCAAATTTTATTTCAAAGGATTTCTACAGATTTCAACAATTCAAGGAGACCTCTACTTATTTTGAAAATTTTTTGGGAATTTTATAACTTTCGATGGATTAGAACAGACGTTAACAGATTTAAAATATTTTAATAGATTTTGAAATATTTTCAAAGGTATTAGGGGATTTCAAGGGATTTCAAAAAATTTTCATATGGATTTCAATCAAATTTTCAGAGATATTTAATATATCAAGGGAATTCACAGTTTTTTGCTGTTTGAAGTTTGGGCAGACTCACTATTTTTTGTAGTTCCATATGAGAATGTAAGTGGTCTGCAAAAATCCTTCCTCTTTGTAGTTTCTGTACTATTTACAATAATTCCTTCAATATTTTTTTCTTATTGTATATAATTATTGAATGAATATCCCTGCTGGAAACATTTTTACAAAAAAGGAAAAAAGACTACAACCATTTTTACCGGAATCTAGAAATAAATGCAATAAATTACAATCAAAATTACAGGAAAGTACAACTTTTTTCTATTATTCGGACGAATGTTGTACTTCTGTTGTATTTTTTGCATATCGCTATATTTTATTGTGGTTTTTAATATTGCAATGAGATTTCAAATTAAGATGTATACGAGATCACTATTACAAAAAGCTTCTATTTTTAAACTTTATAGAATGCTAGAATATCAAAAGACAATTATAAAGAATCGTTATTAAACAAAAAAAAAACCTTACGTTTGAAGTCTTTTTTGAAATATATAGCAATCGATTACACCATATATGTCATTTAAAATTATGTCATTGCAATGTTCTCAATATTTGTCATCCTGGGTCGAACAAGAACAATGTTTTGACTGCAAATGAAAATTGAACAATTCAGAAAGAATTGAACACGGTCATTGAAATTAATACATTCCACATTTTTTAATTGAAACTTTTTTAATTCAAACGCTCAACAATTCACGCTTATAAAATGGAAGATTTAAACACTTTTTAATGGAAAATTTTGTAATAAGCAGTCGTTAAACTGCAAAATTTTTAACTTTTATACATTGTACAGTTGAAAAATTAAAAAAATATAAATCAACGCTATCATTTACCATGCTATACATTGAAGAATGAATAAAAGAAATTTCTGATTTTTTTAAATCGTATAATTTTTAACTATTTTAAGCTAAAAAAATTAAATTATACATTAAAATTTGTTTCGAAATTCCTTTGAATATTCTCTTAAAAATTTGTTGAAAAAAATAATAAAAATATTTTCCTTCAAATCTTCCAAATTTTTTTTCTTAGAATTTTTAGAATTTTGGGAATCTTTTTAAATATTTTGTTTTAAATTATTTGAAAAATCTCGTTTTTAGTTTTTCTACGAATTTCGATAAAAAAAAATCATTTTTTAAACCTTTTAAAATGTTTGAAAAGCTTCTAAATTTTTTGTACGAAATCTTCAAAAATCCGCATTTCGTTTCAAATGTTCTGAAATCTTTTCAAGTATAAAATTATTTTATATTAATATTTGATATTTTAAATCAACAATTGTTCAATCGTTATTTGGTAATCAATTTTTCTTAATCTTTTTAAATATCCTCTTAACATTAATTTTTCAAAGTCATTGAAAATTTTCCTAGCAATCTTAAGGAAATTTCTGTATATTCCAAAAACCTTTCAAGATCCTCAAAAACCTCAAAATTTTTATTTCGAAATTTTAAAAATGTTGGATTTTCAATGAGTTTGAAATTATTCTGAAGATAACGATTCTTAATGGATGCGGATTCTAAAAGGATTGCTTGTAAAAATTCATATTCATTCATTTAAATTTGTAAATTTCTGCAATAAACTACCATTATTCACAACATAATTTTATGTACAATTCCACAATTTTTCAAATTTTGTGAAATCTTTTATTTTTTTGTACAGATTTGTAATTTTCTAGAAGAAATTACTTAAAATTAAAAGTGTTTTTATGCAGTCAAACATTGACATTGAAAAAAATGTAAACTCCTGTAGTTTCCTGTAATACCTTATAGATTTTCACAACAAAGTAAAAAAGCTATACAAATTTTTAAATTGAAGAAACCTATACTTTATTGTTAATTTGTTTACTTTTCTACAAGAAAATACAAGAAGAAATTAGTTCTTCGTATTCATTTGTATTCAATTGTATTTGTTTCTTAAATTTTGTACATTCATTTGCAAAAAAGTCCATGTTTCACAAAAAAATTACAGTTGTAGAAATGTTGTACTTTTTTGCAAAAATGTTTTCCACCAGGAATCGATTCTGATCAATTTCGTTATGTTTTTTTAACTATTAGATAAAGTGCTCATGTGGATATAAAATTAATTTGAGAGAAGACTAAGCTCTTAGCACGGATTATTAACCATTACATCCTACGAGCTCGAATATATCCGATCATTTGTAACTCAGCAACACTCGATAAATCTCCATCTTTTATTACTATAAATTCCCAGGGATGTGAATTTTTGTTCCCCTAGAGCCGACTGGTCAGACGGGGAGCAATAAATGTTATATAGGTATATAAAACGCAAGCTGTATCCGCATGACTCTGCTGTATATAATCACAATTAGCGTCCTATTATAGGCACCGAATAAGCCTCTTTATTTATGTTTCGTGTTAGCATACCTATGTACCTCTAAAAACTTATATCATTTCCAACATCCTTCAAAATCCGCTCCTCTTTTCCCTCCATACCCTTCACCATTTGAGGTCGATCGAAGCTTTTAATGTCACTTAAAAGTTTATTATCAGTCAGCACGTAATACCTGCAGTTTGGATTTTACGATTTTGTTGATTACTCTCATCAAAGAGGATGTCGTCCGACACTCTATCAAATTTAACCATTTGTCTCAAAATCCTATCTTATCCTGTCAAGGGCGGATCCATAAAATGTTCAGAGGGGGCGATTACGAATTTTCTTCAACGAATACATGTGAAAGGGGATGGGGGGTCTCCTCTGATGAATTAAAATAACTTTTTAAATTGAATATAATAAGGCAATTATTATTATTATTGTATCATAAGGCTGGTCCATTTAAGTCCCGTAGCACTGCGGATAAACATATTGCTAAAGTATGATTTAAGTCCTTGAGCATTAATACATATACGGTCAAACGACTCTACTTTACAGGGTATGGGCCTCTGAAAATTTATCTTTCACTGAGGTGCGCTTAGAATCATTGTATGAATTTAATTACAACCAGTGATAACTCGCCACTGCCACCGACTTCATCAAAAGTACTTGCATTTGCCTGGACGTTTGGCCAAGGGAGAGGAAAACTTCAGAAAACCATCACCTGAGTTCAGCCGGATTTGCGATCATCGAGTTTGAAGGTAGAAAATTTGACCTTACCCATCGAACAACCTGGTCGTACCTCGCAGATGGTAGCCCATCCGAGTGCTATCCGCGCTTGAAATAGCTTGACATCTGGACTCTTCCCAGAGTCGAGATTCACCTCGCAGCTAATGCCGCCGGTAGATTAAGGCGATAAATTCCACTTTTTTATATTTTTTCATTATAGTGTTCGCATACATAAAAAAACCGTGAAAACACTTGCATATTTATGGCCGGCCATAAATTGCGTAGTCTTTTGGGTGGGTAGGAGGTGGGGGGGGGGGGGTGCAGGGCATTGATTTTTCCATGCTGTCTTATATGGAGTATAATTTTTGTTAAAAATTCAACGTTTTAGGTTGAAAATTCAACTCCTTGATTGAAAGTTTAATTACTTTATTAAAAATTCAATTTTTGGGTTGAAGATTCATAATTTACATTTTTGGGTTGAAAATTCAACTGTTTTGTGGAAAATTCGTATTATTGGCTTGAAAATTCGACAAGTTAGTAGGAAATTAATCTATTTGGTATAAAATATAAATGTTTTGTAAAAAATTCGCTTTTCGAATTTGAAAATTCGTCTTTTTTGGTATGGAAGCAAATTTTTTAGTTAAAAATGCAACCATATGGTGGAAAATTAATCTGTTTTTGTTAAGGATTAAACTATTTTACTGACAATTTGTCTGTTTTGGGTTAATTAAATTGTATTTTAATTAAAATAAAATTCTTTCTTTTACAATTCAACTCCTTCGCTGAAAGTTGGACTACTTTTTTGAAAATTCATATTTTTGTTTGAGTATTTGTAATTTTAGTAAAAAATGCATCTCTTCGGTTGAAAATTGAACTTCTTTGTTGAAGTTTCAGTTTTTGTAGGCAAAAATTAATTTTCTTAACTGAAAATTTAAAAATTTCATTGAAAGTGAACTTTTTTGTTGGAATTTCATATTTTCGGGTTGAAAAGTCGACTGTTTTTTATAGAAAATTGGTCCTATTGTCTTGGAAATTCAACAATTAGGTAGAAAATTCAACAATGTGGTAAAAAATTTAACTGTTTTGTGGAAGGTTTGTTTTTTGTTTTAAATTAAAATAATTTGTTTAAGTAAAAATTTCACCATTCTATGTTTGATTGACAATTTATTTTTTTAGTTTGGAAAGCCAACTGTTTGGTTCAAAATTTCTGTAGTTTATTCAATATTCGATTTTTTTTGTAGAAAAATAATCTTCTTCGTTGAAAAGTCAACTTTCTAGTTGAAAATTTATGTAATTTGTTGAAATTTTTGTTTGTTTGTTTAATTACTAATTTTTCTAACTGAAAATATACCTATTTGACTGAAAATAAACTTTTTTCCAAACTTTATATTTTCAGGTTGAAAATTTAACTGTTTTGTAGGGAAAATTCGTCTTTTTTGAGAAAGAAATTCTAGATTATATATGAATTTTTTTTCTTTATTGACTGAAAAATCTGTCTTTGCTGAGGATTCAAGTATTTTGTTTAAGTTTCTTTTTTTGTTTCAATTCAACAGTTTCTAATATAAAATGAAAATCTTTCCTGGTTAAAATATCAACTAATATATTTTGGTTGTGAGTTCATCTTTTTTTTAGAAACTTCGAAACTACTTTTTCGAAAATTGAACTACACTGTTAATTAACAAGAAACAGTAAGATTTGACTAAACTCTCCTCCCCCAAATCGTCTTACGGTATTTTTGGATGAACTGTAAAGAAATTCACGAAAAAAAAATTACGTTAGATAGGGGTTTGGAGGGGGAAACGAATCAGGAATTCTAATTCTAAAAAATTATTTCTAAAAAAACAAATTGAAGTTGTCAATCATTCTTTAATAAAAAAGGCAACAATCCTGATCTTAAGTTTTCGATCATATTAAATGAGGTTATTTGTATTTTTCTTTGAAATAAAATATTTATTTGAAAAATGATATTTATCTATATTAAAATCAAGAATTTTCTGCACCATCAATTTAGTAAATCTTTTCCAAGAAAGTAATTTTATTTGATAATGAAATGTATTTTTGAATGTTTCCAAATATTAATATTCAACGAAAATAATTGAATTGCAAATGATTCTTTATTATTAAGAAATAATTAAAATTACCGGCACCGCCAATATGATTTGTGGAAAATGTTTGAATGAAGTGGGTTTTATTTTAAAAGATTAATTTCAAGCTGTACAAATTTAAAATTATGTCGAAACAGAATCTGGAACATTTAAATACAATTTTTTTAAGTATTGCAGAATTAAAATTTTTTTTAGGATTTAATTAATACGATATTTCAAAGTTTTAGAAGTTTTCAAAAGATTCAAAAATAATTTCAAATTTGGAAAGATTTGAACCAATTTTGAACAAAATGCATATTTTTTAATAATTTCAAGCTTTTTAAGGATTTTAAAACGTTTCACGATAATAAAATTGTATTCCTGAAATTCCCGAGTAAGGTACCTTTTTAACTGCCTAGGGTAATCGGTACAATGATCGGCCACTTAAGAAATTTTCCACTTAAAAAATTTGTAAAAAATGCTATAAGTGTCCACCAAAATTCTAAGATACGCCGATGGATGATAAATTTTATACAAATTGGAAGCACCAGAGCAATTTGAGCGCCAAAAGTAGTAAATAATTCAAGGGATAGCAATACAAATATAAATAACAATAATGACAAAAAAAGCAATGATTGGCCACGAAGACATAGTGATTAGAATAGGCCAATGATTATGTGATCGGCCTCTGAAATGTATTGAAATGCAGTTATTGGCAACATCATTGGCAAACTGTTTTTGATATGATTTCCACTCCTTGTTCATAAAATAAAGTGACAAACAATTATAAGTGACCGTCCGCGAAGGAAGGGACCTAATGCGGAAAAAATCTGTTAATAGTCTTTACACCTATCGGTAGTTTTTTATTTGCTCTTTTATAATGAAGAATATTATTCCTATATTTAAAAAATTCAAATTGTTATTCAAGTCCTCCTGGAAAATGAAGCTACCGCGCATTAGGTCCCTTTCTTCGCGGACGATAATAGTCTATACATTTTTTTAACAATTGAGAATGAATTTTTACAAAAAATTGCTTCCTAGATATTATGACCAATTATTATGTTACCGCTTTATCCACTATGACAATAATTGGCCACCCCTTTGTTGACACACATACATATTTGTAATAATATTTGTAATATTATTTGCAATAATGTATTGTAATAATTTCTAACTCACCGAGCATCATCGGTTTAACTTACTCTGGCATTTAAATTGACTACACTGCATTAACCTAGCTTATCCTGTACTGCTTATTAGTAAATTAATTTCTGAGTATTTTTTCATATAAGCCTATTTAAATAAGGTGGCCATTCATTGGGGAATGGTCAAACAGTGTATCGATTACCCTACATTGTAGATTTTGAATTGTATAATTTAGTACAGATTTCTCGGAAATGATAAGTTCGACCTTCACTTTCTCCTGGCACTTTTACCCAGGGGCTATTGGGAATAAATTGAAACAAATGAAAATCGTTAACCAATAATTGTTCAGCACGTGAAGGTGCACGTATAGTGAGTTCTTTGAATTGCGATGGCAAGGCTCCGAGGTCAGGGTCTTGCCACAATATCGTGAGGACCTCAGCGGGATGCCACCGTATTAATAACATGGTCCGGCCACTGCCAGCTATACATTTGGAAAAATAATAATCGTAATCGTGCGTAATATGTTTCGAACTCACGATTCGCGTATTGGTCTCAGGTGAACAAATTATACGTACAGTAGAAAGGAAACAACTAGCTATAGAGCAAAAAGATTCACCCCAGTATTTACTGTGGAAATTACTTTAAGGCCGTTCCTACACCTTTGCTACCGCTCCCAGTCACAACGATTTTATTTTCTCCCTTTCTTGTTGTTCCCACTGACCATCGTGCAACTTTAATTTAGACTCCTAACTCCAAGTGTAGACAGGTGAAGATCTTAACATCTTTGGGAAATGAAACTGAAATCATGCTCTAAAAGTGTCAGTTTTTAATTATAATTAATTGGGATTAACATCATGCAAGCTATTTTTATATTCTATTTCATATTTGAATATTAAACTATTTCAAACATCACTCTATCTTACATTTGAATCTTTATCATATTTCCCTTTCTTACATATTTCTTCTCAGAGTACTGTTTAAGCACCATCCCTTCTCCGCTTTCATTTAATAATTAGCTTTCCTCTATACCACTAATTCCATACTACCTTCTCTCTATTATTGTTGTTCTTATTGACCACTGTGTAACTTTGAGACTCTTAACACCAAGTGCATCTCCACCAAACATCTCAAGTTCTATTGGACATGAAACGCAAAGTGTGCTGTAAT
>CAKNYM010051029.1:152065-164418 GCA_932195095.1 Andricus curvator
GGTTTTTTATAGTAAAACTTTTTTCATTAACATAATTCAAAGTTGATACAAGAACAGAAAAGATGTGTCGATTCGAGACGAATCGATTGACCTATAATATTAATACATTTTGTTGAAGAGTAAGGAAGCTATGGTAATGCATTATATTTGAAAATACGGTTTTTTATAGCAAAATTTTTTCTTCAACATAATTCAAAGTTGATGCAAGAATATACAAGATTGTATGGTTTGAGACCAATGGATTGACCTACAATTATAATACATTTTATTGAAGAGTAGGGAAGTTATGGTAATTTATATATTCCTAAAATCGATTTTTATAGTAAAAATTTTTTTATTCTCATAATTTAAAGTTAATCCGAGAATAGAAAAGTTGTGTTGATTCAAGACGAATCGATTGACCTATAACATTGATAAATTTTATTGAAGAGTAAGGAAGCTATGGTAATGCATAATATTTGAAAACACGGTTTTTTATAGTAAAACTTTTTTCGCTAACATAATTCAAAATTGATGCCAGAACGGAAAAGATTCCTTGATTCGAGGCAAATCGAATGATCTATGATATTAATACACTTTATAGAAGATTAAGGAAATTATACTCATTTATAATATTTGAATCATCTGTTTCAAACAGAAGAACTTTCATCATCGACATGATTCAAAGTTGATGCATGAATAGAAAAGAATTTTTGATCATAAATTTTCAAATAGAATAATTCTGACAATTTTTGTAAAGAAATCATAAAGCTGGAAAAGGGATAGGGTGCGACAGAACTTTTCCCTTCCCTTTTCCAGCTCGAAAAATTATCATTTCGAATACATAATTCGATTTGTCTGATTTGTCTTTGTATTTAAATTTTTTTTGTATTTTTTTGTAATTTTGTATTTTTTGTAAATTTCTATTTTTAAATTGATCAAAATGAAGACTTTGGTTTGTCTATTATTGAAAGAAATAACTAATGCTTCCTCTATGAGGAAGCAAATACATTTGCTAACGGGAAGAAAAGTGCTCGTGAAATGAGTACCATATAATAAATAATGATTATTATGAATACAAACAAAGTGGAAACACTCGAGATCGAATTCACAGCTAGTTTAACAAATTAGTTGAACTTTTAAAAAAATAGAGCAATTTTCAAGCCAGAAGCCGATTTTTTTAGAAGAAAGTTGAATTTTCAACAATAAAGTTAATTGTCAACCAAGAAGAATGACTTCTCTATCATAAAAAATGAATTTTTAACCCAAAGAACGAATTTTTAACCAAGCAGTGAAATTTTCGACCAAACAAGATAACTTTCACAAAATAGTTGAATTTTCAACCAAATTGTCGAATTTTCAAACACAGAAGTTTAAAATTTAACCAAATAACAGTTGAATTCAAAACTAAATATGTAGTTGAATTTTCAAGCCATAAGTTTCAGTATTTGAGAAAAGAGTTGACTTTTTAACCCAAAAAGTTGAATTTTCAACAAAAAAGGTCATTTTTTACCAGGGAAGATAAATTTTCAACCCAGACACATGCCTTTTCTACTATAAAAGATAAATTTTCAATCGAAAGGACGAATTTTTAACAAAGCGGTTGAATTTTCGACCAAACAAGATGACACTAAGAAAATAGTTGAATTTTCAACCCACAAAGCTTCATTTTAAACCAAATATGTACTTGAATATTCAAGCCAAAAAGGCGTCATTTTTTACCAGGAAAGATAAATTTTCAACCCAGAGAGATGCCTTTCCTATCATAAAAAATAATTTGTCAATCTGAAAGGACAATTAAAAAAAACGGCCTAATTTTTGTCCATAAAAGACGACTTTAACAAAATAGAGGAAGGTTAAAAAGTATAACTAAACATTCAACCAAATAGTAAAGTTGAGTTCTTAACCAAAGAGCAGAATTTTCAATCTAAAAAGATGAATTTGCGACCCTGAAGTTTACTTTCCTAGAAAAAGACGAATTTCAAACATAATACATGCATTTTTAACCAGATAGTTTAATTATCATTAAAAAAATATAAGTTTTCAAGCAAGAAAGAATTTTCAACAAAATAGGTGAATCCTCAAACAAATAGATGAATTTTCCACAAAGAAGAATTATTTTCTACCCAGAAAGATAAATTATCAACAAAATAGTACAATTTTTCAACCAAAGAGGTGAATTCGAAAAAAACTTTTTTTTAACAAAGTGGTTCAACATTAAACCAATTAGTTGAACTTTTAATAAAAAAAGGTTACTTTTTAACCGAATTGTCACATTTCTAACCAAAAATATGAATTTCCTTCCAAAAAGATGAATGTTATACCAAAGTGACAATTTTTCAAAAAAATATATAAAGTTTGAACTAAATTATTGAATTTTCAAATAGCAAGGATCAACTTTTAATCCAATAGATTAACTTTCAAACTCAAAGAGTATTATGAATACATTTTTAAATTCTCAACTAAAATGATGAATTTTCAACACAAAAAAAAAAGAAATTTTTACTAAGTAGTTTAACTTCAAACCAAGTAGTTGATTTTTCAATCAAGATAGATGAATTCTCATCGAAACATATAATAGTTAATATTAAAAAAAAAGTGCAATGAGAAAAGTTCAATTCAACCAAAAAGACGAATTTTCAATAAAATAGTTAAATCTTTAACCAAAATACGTGAATTTATTCAACAAAATAGCTCAATTTTCAACATTAAAAGATAAATTTCCAATTAAAAATATCAGTTTGCAACTAAAAATGGAATAATTTAATTTCAATTGGAAAAATTAGTTCTCAAGAGAGAAAAATTTTGAACAAAATAGTTGAAATTTTGAAGAAATAGATCACTTTTGAAGCCAAAAAGATGAATTTTTCAGAAGAAAGTAGAATTTTCCACAAAAAATTCATGTTCAGCCAAAAAAGATTACGTTTCTATCAGACGAAAATGAATTTTGTATGCAAAAGGACGATTTACAGTTTATTTTTCGAACCGAAAAGTTGAATTTTTAACAAAAAAGATCATTTTTAACCCGGGAAGATGAATTTCAAACCCAGGAAGACTTTTCTACAATAAAAGATAAATTTTCAATCCAAAAAGGCAATTTTTCAACAGAACAGTTCAATTTTTGACCAAAAAAGGACGAATTTGATAAAGTAATTGAATTTTCAAACATCTAATTACAAATTCAATAAAGATGAGCAGATCAACAGAAATGAATTTTCAACCCAAAAGATTTAATCCAAAAGATGATGTCTTAACAAAAAAGATTAATTTTATAATAATTGAATACTTAAATTTTCAACCAAAGACATAAATCTTCAACCAAAAAAATGAATTTTCAACAAAATAGTTCAACTTCCAACCAAGAAGTTGAAATTTTGACAAAAAAAGAGGACTTTTAAAAAAAGTTTCATTCTCAACAAACTAATTAAATTTTCAATCAAAAAGTAGAATTTGTAACCAAACGAAATAAATTCCGTAACAAAATTATAATAGTGGAATTATCAACCAACAATAGTTGGATTTTCTTTTTGGGTTCTATTAATTTAGTTCGCATTTGAACGAAGAACGGGAAAAAAAAGAAAGTTTCTTGAAAACAAGGGGAAAAAGAAGAATTCTTGAAAATGGGTAAAACAGGGGCATAGGGAAAATAGTGTGAAGTATGAAATATGAAAATGATTTTTAAACGTATTAAATCATTACTAAACCGTTCAAGTAAAACCTAAAACTAGCATAATTCAAAAAATTTTTAATTTTAAAACTTAATTTTAACGATTCGCAGTTTAAATGTCTCTGACTTTAAAGATGTAAACATAAAAATTTTCAAATTGTGATGATTTTGAAGATCAACAGGCAAGAGTTTTTATTTTTAGAACTTCCAAAATGGTAAAATTTCAAACTTATATTATCAAAATTGCAGAATACTTTATTGTAAAGGATAAAACTTTTATAATTTATAATTTTTCAAATTAGGAAATCTTCCATTTTAAAGATTGACGATTCGAATCTTCACAATTTTAAAGAGTTAAAATAAAAAATTCTTGAATTTTAAAAATATAGATTCACAAATTATTCCATTATTAGGGAATATATTTTTAAAAAATGTAATCTCAAACGTTTTTTTAATAGTACAATTTTGAAGATTTACAATTAAAAATTCTTTAACGCTAACGATTTTCAATTTAAAATTGGTTAATTTTAAATATTTGCAATTGAAAACTCTTTGATATTATTATTAGTATTATCAATTCTTTTATTTTTTTTAAATTGTTCCTTACATCAGCGAAGTAGATATTAAATTTCAATAAATTGAAATTCGAACGTTCTTTTAACACCGAAAATATAGATAAGAACGTTATAAACGTTATTAAACTTCATGAATAGCGAATAATATACAAAATTTTAGCAAAATTAATTCATTTTTTTTAATAAATGTACATGAATTTCGAAATCTATTAAGTAACAGCAAGACTCGAAATTATTGATTAAAAGTGAAAAATTTCAAACATACTTTACATAAATTTAAATATTGAATAATAAATTTAACAAATTTTCAAATTTAAATAAATTATGATGAGATCCTCTTAACAGAGGTGATTAGATTAAAAACATCGTTGTGGGTCATTAATACAATTGTATTAATTCCCTTTGAAAATTTCCAATAAATTTTTTCTACTTCAAACAACTGAAAAGATTTAAAAACATTATTTTTTACCTATTATATTTTTCAACAATATAACTTCTTTTCACTTTATTACCGTGACTTATTATAAAAAATGCAGACTGTCAATAATAATTTTGTATTTTGCAAACTTTATTAAAATAAATAAGTGCAGATACGGCGTTTCTCGAAATACAAACCTTCTTTTTGGAGGTTGGATAATTCCGGAGAACGCCGTAAGTACATACGGGAATCTCCGAAATCACAACGGCTCGAAATAGCTGTCCGATATTAACAATTTTTCAAATATTATTTCAATAATCAGGTGTATCTTTTTTCACGATTCCAACGATGTGAAAAAATAATTTTTCGATTTTTTTTGCTGTTAACGGTGTTTTTCCAAATCGCGGCAAAATTGGGAGTGTCATAGTTGCAGTGAAGAAGCTCACATTGGAGCTCTTTATCCGTTTCTACCGCTGGTTCCCTCTTTCCCTCGATGTCTGTCTTTTCTTCTTGCTTATTTATTTGTTCTTGTTTCGCACTGTCGCCTCGATTCGCCTACTCTTTGTTCCCTTTGCTTGTGATTTCGACCCGACTTTGACGTCGCCCAGGAGCCGCCGATTTCCGGCAATTGGCCGCCGTGCCGTGCCAAGGTGCAGTCTCCGAGGAGTCGACTCTGCCTGTCTTCTTTCTTTCTACTGCTCTCTTTTTCCTTCTCGCCCTTCTTTTTTCCTTCCTCCTTTCTTCTTTCTCGTGTATTCCCTTCAAATATGTACTTACTCACAATTGCAGCTAAAAAACAAACATTTTTACCTCATAAGCTAATATCTGCATTAGAAGACTGGGTGCAATTGCAGAATAGGGGCGTCCACCTTTTTTGGAATTCTGTCTCAAAATCGTGGAACTTTGGATCGGAATGACCTAGAGGGATATTTTTCTTTAAATTGAAGAAAAAACCTTTCCGAATATAGAAAAATTATAGGGAAAGTAAAAAAAAATTGTGACTTCGAAAATCTGTGTTGAAGATGGAATTTTTGCCAAAAAAATCGTTTATTGAATACCAAAAACGCTTAGACTTTATATTTTATGTGCTATACAGATTTTTAGCCAACTGCGATACCACGCTGAAAACACCAGTTCTCGTAAGATCACTGAAGTTAAGCATTGTTAGACGCGGTTAGTACTTTGATGGGTGACCGTTCAGGAATACTGCGTGCTGTTGGCCCGTCGTGGGTGTGGTGGGCCCACATTAGTAGTAAATACCCACCTAGAAACACTACCCGAATCGGGTAGCGAGGCAATGAACTTTCGAGTTCGAACTGCTAATCAATGTATGTATGTATATAGATTTTTATATAGATTTTTGCCTGCTCAATCTGAATCTGATATGTAAATCGTTGTAAGACAAAATTCAAAATGGCGGAGCCAATATGGCAGACTAAAATTGTAAAACGAAACCGATTTGACTAAAATTTGCTACAAGGTGTTTTTTCAGGTCGCTGATTACAAATCCAAGGACAAAATTCAACAATTAAAAATTGCGGATCCAATATGGCGGACCAAAATTGTAAACGAAACCGATTTGAATAAAATTTGCTACAAGGTGGTTTTTCAGGTCGCTGATTACAAATCCAAGGACAAAATTTAACAATTAAAATTGGCGGATCCAATATGGCGGACCAAAATTGTAAAACGAAACCGATTTGAATAAAAATTTTCTACAAGGTGGTTTCTCAGGTCGCTGATTACAAATCCAAGGTCAAAATAGCAAAATTCAAAATGGTGGACCCAAATTGTGCGAAAAAAACAGATTTGACTAAAAATTGCCGTTTCTGGGTCGCTGAAAAATTAAAAAGTTTAAAATAGCGGATCGAAATTCTCCAAACCACTTTTGCAGTATTTTTCCTAGAAATCGCGCGGCTTTCTAAGTTCGTCAACACATATATTTGTAATAATAGTTTTTGCTAAAAAAAAAGATTTGATTATTTGACAAGTTTTAAAAAGTTCAGGCAAAAACGAAGAAAAGAATTTTTAATTCTTTAATTTTGAACCTGGATTTAAAATCAGCGACCCGAAAAAACCCCGAGTAGCATCCTTTAGTCAAATCGGTTTCCTTTTACAATGTTGGTCCGCCATATTGGATCCGCCATTTTTAATTGTTAAATTTTGACCTTGGATTTGTAATCAGCGACCTGAAAAACCACCTTGTAGCAAATTTTTATCAAATCGGTTTCATTTTACAATTTTAGACTGCCATATGGGCTCCGCAATTTTGGATTTTGTCTTGCAACAATTTACATGTCAGATTCGAATTGGGCATGCAAAAATCGATACAAAAACATGTGTAGCACATAAAATGTAAAATCTAAGCGTGTTTGGTATTCAATAAACGATTTTTTTTTGCCAAAAATTCCATCTTCAACACAGATTTTCAAGGTTTTTTCTTTATTAAAAAAAAAATATATCCCTCTAGGTCATTCCGATCCAAAGTTCTACGATTTTGAGACAGAATTTCAAAAAAGTTCCGTCACCTCTGTTTTGGCTGGAAATTTTTTTTTTTTTTTGGCAAAATAAAAAATAAGAATCTTTAATTGAACGATAAATGAAGCGATTTGATGAGGCAAAAGTTAAACATTATTGTTACTTTTGTTACTACGATGTCCAGGGATCCGGTACGCAGATTTTACTCCGGTTCTATTTTTCTCCTCGTACTCACGAAACTAGGAACAGTGGAGGTTTTATGGCTCATGTACGATTGTCAATATTTCTTTGAATATTTTTAAACCGAGTTGGACTTTAATTATACCTGGCCAAGAAATTTCATATTGTGTTTAAATACCAATTCTCGCCTAGGGCTTGGTTTATGAGTTGACCTGTTATTACAGTACAATGTTTTACATCCGAGGGTTTTTGAAACTGAAGAGAATTTGTTTCATCTTGATCTTCTTGAAATAGGTTTTAGTGAAGAGAATTTAGGTTCGGAGTTGAAATTATTTTCTGGTCTAGAATTTCGTATCGTACCTGAGTTGAAATTATTTGTCCCTATTTCGTACCGAAGCTAAATAATTTAGCTTCGGCTGAAAAATTCGCTGAGTGTTGCTGAAACCAAAAGTTATCTTTGGGCACAACATTTATGATAATAAATTATTTTTTATAGTGGTAATTATGAATAAATAAAAAAAGGAAAACTTTGACTGGACGAATATTACTAAAATTTGATATTTTTGTTCTAAATGTTAAAAAATGGTTACAACATATTACATTTTGATAAAATTCGTTCATTTAATGTTTTCAGTTTTTAGTTTTCTAAGAATTACCATTTTTGATGATAATGTATTATTATAAATTTTGTACTTAAAAAAATTCTTTAAATGACAGCGAATTTATTTTCTGGTCATGCATTTTTTCAATTTTTATGGTTTTAGTAGAAAAATCAATTCATTCAGGACTCTAAGAGGGAAGTCTTATGCAGCTTTAAACACTTCCAATTAATAATTGTTGAATTTCAAAGACAGATTATTGTGAAATCATTTAATTTTGAATCCTTGAATTCGACAATTTTAATTTTTTAAATCTCTCATTTTTCATTCGTAATATTGAAAATTTAATAACATACCATTCTAAACGTTTATTTCTAGGTCATTACAAATTTCGCTTTAATTGGATATTGAAAGAAATATTTCACAAAAAAACAAAGTTCCACCAAAAACATCGCGAATAAAAAAATATATCACGTTCAACGGTATGAATTTGTGAAATCAAAGTTGGACAAGAAGTTTGAGAAAGAATAATCATAATAAAATAGATGGAAAAGTTTTTTATATAAAATGCCTTACATAAATTTTCACATTAAATTCATAAATGGACACTAGACACTATACAACTTAGCGAGATTATATTATACCGTTAATGTCTCATACCCATTAATTTATGTTTAAAATCATTTTTCTCATATCAATCAATCTCGCCGAGTTTTATAATGTCTAATAAGATAGGTATGCTCAATTACTTCAATTTAAATTAAAAGAATAATTTTGTGCACTTATAAATTTAATTTAAAAACTTGAGATTGTTTTCTAAACCGAAAGACAAAATCTCAAATAAAAAATTTCGTTATATTTAAAAATGCTCATAAACAACTATTTGTCATCCCATAAAGTATGAGCAACTTCACCCCACAATGTAGATCTAAGTCACTATCTAGGCCCTCTAGGGTGGTCCAAAAATCGCTAAGTTTGAAGATTGCAATGTGCTTGTGAAAATTAATGTTTTTTTAAACAAAAAATAATAACAAATAAATATCAAATTCCCTTATCGAGGTCAAAGGTTAAACTCTAAATATAACAAATTTAATAAACAAATGCATTAATCGGGCATTTGTCGACAGAAAAATTCGTTTTTTTCTATGTCAGCTTTTTTAATTAGGAGCTTCATGATAGTTTCAGCAAAATTCATAATATTTTGATGAATTTTTTTATTTTTTCAAACAAATATAATAAACAAATGCATTATTAGGGAAAAAATTTTAAGAAACTCAAACTGAAAGGACTGAGATTGAAAAAAAAAACAATATTTTTCGTTGACAAACACCCAAATAATGCATATGTTTATTAAATTTTGTTGAAACATCATAGAATTTATTAAGTGAGTATGAGTGTCAATGAAATTATCATTAAGTTCCCAATTAAAAAGAGTGACATCGAAAAAAAAAAAACAATTTTTCCATCGACAGATGCCCGAATAATGCATTTGTTTATTAAATTTGTTTAAAAAATCATGACATTTATCAACTCATCATGAATACTGCTGAATTTATTATGAAGATCCCAATTAAAAAGTCTGACATCGAAAAAAAAGAATTTTTCTGTCGACACATGCCCCGAAATGCATTTGTTCATTACATTTGTTGAAAAAAATCAGAAAATTTATCAACTTATTGTGAATGTTGCTGAAATTGTTATGAAGTTCTCAACTGAAAGGACTGGCATTGAAAAAAAACGAATTTTTCTACCGAAAAATGCTTGAATAATGAATTTGTTTTTAAAAATCATAAGATTAATCAACAAATTATGAATTTTGCTGAAATTGTCATGAAGTTCCTAATTAAAAAAATTGGCATGAAAAAAACGAATTTTCCTTTCGAAAAATGCCTGATTAATGCATTTGTTTACTAAATTTGTTCATAATATTAACAATAATAATCTCAAGAACACATTTCTTCATCATTATATTGTCTCTATCTGAATTTCTTGCAACATAACTTCAAAAAACGTAAAATTATGGTAAATCGTAGAAAACATTCTTTCAAAAAATAATTAGTTTACAACATTTTTTTTTATCATATCATATTGGAATATCTTTAAATAATGTTACTTTGTGAAACCTAGGCGATTTCAACAATTTTCCTGTTGTTGACGAGCACCGGGAACGCGAAATAGAAAAAATTGAAAGCCTAATTCAAAAATTAGGCTAAACAACTCTCTTAGAAATCGTATCAGCTTTTTTCAATTTTTTGTTGTACAAATCAGTTTATTAAAATCTCTCTGATTATAATCGAAGTATGTTTAAAATGTTTTTCTTTTTAATAAATAATTTCGAATTTTGCTGTTACTTGATAGATTCCGAATTTATGTATATTTAATAAATAAACATAAATTAATTCGGCTAGAATTTCTTTTTATTCATTAATCATGAAATTTAATACCAGTTATAGCATTCTCATCGTTAAAGTTCGAATTCTAGTTTATTGAAATTTATAACATTAATATCCCCTCAACTCATTTGAAGAACAGTTTAGAAAACATAAAAAAATTATTGATATTAACAATATTAATAATAATAATAATAACATAGGATAGTCTTTAATTGCAAATATTCCAAATAATGAATTTTTAATTGAAAGTTGTTAACATTGAAAAATTTTCAATTGTAACTCTTCAAAATTCAACGATTGCAAAAAAACGTTTGAAATTACATTCCTTTAAAACATAAGCCTTAATACTGGAATAATTTGTAAATCTATGTTTTTAAAATTTGAGAATTTTCAATTTTAACTCTTCGAAATTGTAATCATTTGGATTGTCAGCCTTTAAAATGGCAGATTTTTTAATTTTAAAAATCAAAAACGTTTTATATTTTACATTTGGAAATTCTGCAATTTTGTTTATTTAAATTTGAAATTTTATCAACTTATAAGATTCAAAATTGAAAACTCTTGACTTTCGATCTTCCAAATCATTAAAATTTAAGAATTTTTGTTTATACATGTTTCAAGATTAAAGAGTTTTCAATTGTGACTCTTCAAAATTGAAGAGTTTTGATCTGCAAATCGTTAAAATTCAGGAATTGAAGAATTTTCCATTCTAAGTCTTCAAAAATAATGTATTACAAAAAAACGTTCCAAATTGCATACCGTTAAAATATAATATTCTTGAAAATTGAATAATTTGTCATTTCGTATTTGCGAAATTCAAGAATTTTTAATTGTAACTTTTCAGAACTGCAGAACTTTAAAGTGCAAATCTTTTAAAATTAAAGAGTATTCAATTTTGAAAATTTACGATTCAAAATTCAAAAATGATTATCAATAATATTAAAGAATCGTTAATGTTGAATTAACATTAAAGAGTCTTTAATTGCAAATATTTCAAATTGACGAATTTTAAATTAAAAGTCGTTGGCATCAAAGAATTTTCAATTTAAATCTTCCAAATTAAACCATTGAAGAGACATTTAAAATTACATTTCTTCAAAATATAAGCCTTAACAATAATTCAATAACAATAAAAATAAGTTGTTAACAAAGCAGTTCAACTTTACACCAAATAGTTTAATTTTCAACTGAAAAAGATAACTTTTCAACAAAAAATGGAATCGTTACATTTTTAGTTTACAAAATTCATTTAAAAAAAAAAGAATTTCCAACAGAAATTTTTTTTTTTTTTAAGTTGAATTCGCAACCAAAAAGATGAATTTTCCACTAGGAGGATTAATTTTCGACCAAAAAGACGAATTTTTAACCAAATTATTGAGTTTCAAAGTCAAACTGACAAATTATTTACAAAGCGGTTGAATTTTCAGCCCGAAAATATGATTTTTCAACAAAAAAGTTAATTTTCTGCTCAATAGGTAAATTTTGAAGTACGTATTCTAATTTTAATAACATAATTAAATTTTCTACCATAATATTTGAATTTTCAACGAAAAATATGAATTTTCAACAAAAAAAGTTTCATTTTCTACCCAAAAGACGAATTTTCAACCAAATTTTTGAATTTTAATGCTGAAATGACCAATTATCTACAAACAGTTTGAATTTCAGCCCAAAAATAGGGGTTTTCAACAAAAATGTTAATTTTTTACCAAAAAGTTGCATTTTCAAATGAATAGTTCAATTTTAATCAAACATGTGAATTTTCTGCGACAATATTTGAATTTCAAACAAAAAATATGAATTTTTAACAAAATACCATACCACGCTGAAAAACCCAGTTCTCGTCAGATCACTGAAGTTAAGCAGCGTTGGACGCGGTTAGTACTTGGATGGGTGACCATTCAAGAATACTGACATGAGTGCTGTTGGCACATCGTGGGTGTGGTGAGCCCACACTTGTAGTTATTTATAACTACAAGAAAACCCTAGAAACACTACCCGAATCGGGTAGTGTCACGCCTACCCTGAAAGGGAAATGGTTTAATGGTATATATATATATATAT
>CAKNYM010051029.1:164818-178459 GCA_932195095.1 Andricus curvator
CGAAAAAGTGAATTTTGAACCAAATAGTTTAATTGTTGACGATATTGTTGAATTTTGAAGTCAAAAACTTGAATTTTCTACAAAACGGTTGAATTTTCAATATAAAATTGCATTAACAAACATATAGTGAATTTTTCAACTAAAATTTAGAATAAAAAACAGTTGAAATCAACTAAAGAAGACAAATTTTCAACAACAAAATTAAATCCTCAATCAAGAGAGAATACTTTTTAAAAACGATGAATTTTCAATCAAGAAGATACTTTTTTTATAAACAAGACGAGTTTTCAACAAAATACACGAATTTTCAGTTAATAATTCAAATTGACAACAAAGCAGGTAATAGTTAATATCTTAAACAAAAAGATTTTAGTTTGAAATAAAAAACAGTTAAATTCAACAAAAAAGATCAGTTTCCAACGAAATACATGAACTTCCAAGCAGCGAGATGAATTTTCAATAAAATACATGGATTTTCAATCAAAAAGTAGAATCTTCAACTGAGGAAAATAGATTTTGAACAAAAAATGTAATAGTTAAACTTTTCACCAATAAAATTAATTTTTAACAATGTAGTTCAACTTTCAACCAAGTAGTTGAATTTTTGAAAAAAAAGATGGCTTTTTAACATAATAATTGTATTTTCAAGAAGATAATTAAATTTTCAACTAGTTAGTCGAGTGCTTAATCAATCGATATGTATTCTGATCTAAAAAAAATAAATAAACGGAAAATACTTAGATTATCTTATTGGGTTCTATTAATTCAGTCTGCATTTATGCGAAAAAGGAGAAAAAGAAATATTTTGTTGAAAGCAAGCGAAAAAAAAGGAATTCTGAAAAAAAGGGAAATGAGGCAATAGGTAAAAAAGTGTCAAGTCTAAAATACAAAATTGATTTTGAAACTCATTAAGTTATTATTGAACTGTACCACTGCATTTTCAATTTTTCGAAAAATTCGCAAATTTGGCTCAAAGTTATCATCAAAAAACGTGCTGCACTGGAACTTGGATTTAAGATCGGTTTCGCGCATGGCTTGCAGTGGTCTCCAACATAAATCCAGACAATCCAAACGTAAACAGTCAGGGTCGCATGAACCATTTCTGTTGGATTAAGACCTATGCTAACAGTTGATGCAACCAACGCGCTGAAGGTACTGCCCGCATGGTGTTTGTCACGCATGACTGAGCATTGCCTCTCTTTCGGCCCGGCGGCTCCCCTCATCAGGAAACTGCCGAGGACATCAATTTTTAGAACGTCGTAAATCCAGACTTCTTAAATCCAAGTTTCTGTGTGAATGTAATCTTAGTTCGTAGCATGACTTCCACTGTTTCTCCCTCCTACCCCAGCTATCAACACTCGTTTTTTGCGTAACTCTCTCTTCTTCTCAAATTGGTAACTTCGTTTATGGGCGGCCCCTGAGAT
Source organism: Andricus curvator (assembly GCA_932195095.1). Taxonomy (NCBI): domain Eukaryota; kingdom Metazoa; phylum Arthropoda; class Insecta; order Hymenoptera; family Cynipidae; genus Andricus; species Andricus curvator. The sequence goes on from CAKNYM010051029.1 coordinate 166,243, forward strand.
TATTATGAACTTTTTTATATGTTCATTTTTGTTCTAGGTAACAAGTACTTATCTAGAGCTTCAATGCCTTCTTGAGATTTTGACGTTCTTTTCTGAAGGGCTGCCTGCAAGACCCTTTGATCACCTTTAAAGCTGAGAACATTCTTAAAACAATACCTTTTTGAGTCTTAAGTACGTCAGCGTCACCTATTCTTTTGAGTTACGCCCGCATATCACGTGCAAGGTAAGGACATGCTTTTGTATCTCACCCTACATCGCACATTCTCTAGAAAAGGTTCAGTGTGCTAAACCTAGAAAATGTAAGAAAAAATAGAATCCCAAAGAGAAACGATGATTTCAGATCTTTATTTACCATGCATAACTTTTAATTGACGCTATAGATTCTCCGAGTGAGTTTTCAACGCACCCAGCGAATAATTAAACGTTGAAACTAATCTGTAATTTCACGGGTTGCTCAATGCTCACCACTCTGAAAGGTAGGGAAACGAACTTTCGAACAATAAAGGAAAAACGATATTTAAACGTATTGCGGTTTAGGAGTTAATTGTTTTGATAAACCGTATTCTGATCAGAGTTGGAAGCGTACCGCAAATTGAATTCAAATTGTTTAGAAAACCACACCAATCGCCTTGAAATTGGAACTTTGGTTTTGCCGGGATTGTAGTCAAAATATTCATTTGGGATCATTCATCAACTACAATACCAATTTTGGGATATTTGTAACCTAGACATGGATTTCACGTTCATTCTGCATTTTTTCGCATTTCTAATGAGTAGTTCTACAGTGAGTTGAATTTTCGACCACAAAGTAAGCAAAAAAAAGTTGAATTTTCAACAGAATAATTAAATTTTCAACAAAGAGTTAAATTTTCGACTAAAAAAGATGAGTCAACAAAATTTGTAAAACTAAAAAGATGAGTTTTCACCAAGAATGTAATTTGCAATCAAGAGAGATGAATTTTCAACTAAAAATATAAGTTTTTATCTAAAAATGGAATAGTTACATTTTCAGTTCAAAAATTAATTCAAAAAAAAACTAATTTTCAACTATTTGTATTTAACTAAAAAACACAACTTTTTAACAAAATAGTTGAATCCTCAACCAGAATGATGATTTTTCAAGAAAGAAGATTAATTTCCTGATCAAAAGGACGAATTTTCAAAAAAATACATGAATTTTTCACAAAACAGTTGAATTTTCCACCCAAAACTATCAAATTTCAACAAAAAAGTTAATTTTCTACCAAGTAGTTGAATTTTCAAACAAATAGTTTAATTTTCATCTGAACAGTTGAATTTTTTACCAAAATAGTTGAATTTTCAACCAAATAGTTGAGTTTTCAAAACAATGAATAATAATTCTTAGAGCAAGAATGGTATACTTACATTTTAAACAAGAAAATGAGCGAATTTCCTACTAGTTAAATTAAACAAAAAGACGAATTATGAACAGAATAGTTGTATCCATAGCCACTGAGATCAATTTTCAAAAAAGAAGATTAATTTTCTACCCAAAAAGACGAATTTTCAACCAAATACATCGATTTTACACAAACAAGTTGAATTTTCGACCCGAAACTATGAATTTTCAACGAAAAAGTTAATTTTTCTTCAACTAGTCAAGTTTTTAAATAAATAGTTTAACTTCTAACAAAATTGTGGAATTTGATACACAAATAGTTGAATTTTCAACTAAAAAAGATCATTTTTCCAACAAAAATGAAATGGTTACAATTTCAGTTTGAAGAATTAATTTTCAACCATGAAATTAATTTTCTTTTAGTTAAATTGAACCAGAAACTACGATTTTCTAAACAAAAAAGTGGAATCCACGCCCAAAAAGATGAATTTTTGAAAAAGAAGATTAATTTTCTACCCAATAAGACGAATTTTCAACAAAATGGGATAATTTTCCGCAAAACAGTTGAATTTGTAATCTGAGACTAAGAATTTTTATCGAAAAAGTTAATTTTCTACCAAGTAATTAATTTTTCAAACGGATAGTTTAATTTTTAACCAAATAGTGGAATTTTCACCAAAAAGATGAATTTTCAACCAAATATTTGCATTTTTTACCAAAAAGATGGTATATACATATGAAGATATTAATTTTTAAACAAAAAATATGGATTTTCTACTAAACAATTGAATTTTCAACCCGAAAGTATGAATTTTGAAGCCTGTTATAATGTTGAATCCTCAACAAAATACATGAATGTTACAACGAAGTAGTTGAATTATCAAATAGCAAAGATCAATTATTGATTTAAAATACTAATTTCCAACCAATAATGAAATAGTTATATTTCGAGTTAAAAAAAAACTAGTTAAATTTTCCCCTCTAAAGATGAATTTTTAACTGAAATAATGAATCTAAAAAAAGAATTATTTTGAACAAAGTAGTTAAGCTTTCAACCAGGTAGTTGAATTTTTAAACAAAAAAGATGAATTCTCAGTGGAAAGTGTAATTGATGATATTTTAAACAAAAAGATTCTAATTTGAATCAAAAATAGTTAAATGCAATAAAAAAATACAAAATTCCACGAAATAGTTAAAGTTTAAACCAGAAAGATGAATTTTCAACGAAAAATATGAATTTTCAACTAAAAAGATTAATTTTTCACTAAAAAACACAAATTTTCAACAGAATATATGAATTTTCAACTAAAAAGGTTTCATTTTCCAACTACAAATGTAATAGATAAATTTTTATTTTGAAAAAAATTGAATTTCCCACCAAAAAAGATACGAATTTTCAACGAAATAGTTAAATTTTCCACCAAAGAGATGAATCTTCAACCAAAAAGATAAATTTTCAACAAAGCAGTAAAACTTTCAACCAAGTTGAAGAATTTTTTAATAAAAAGATGAGTTTTCTCACAAAATAGTTGCATTTCCAACGAAATAATTACATTTTCAATCCAATAGTAGAATCTTTAACCAAAACAAACATTCAAACGAATACTCGAGAAAAAGGCGAAATTTCTTTAAAACTTGAGAAACTAGCTGTGAATTCGATCTCGAGTGTGTTTCCACTTTGTTTGTATTTATAATTATATATGGTCCTCATTTCACGAGCACTTTTCTTCCCGTTAACAAATGTATTTGCTTCCACATAGAGGAAGCATTAGTTGTTTTTTGCAATGATAGACAAACCAAAGTCTTCATTTTGATCAATTCAAAAATAGAAATTTCCAAAAAATACAAAATTACAAAATAACACAAACAATTTTTTAAATACAAAGACAAATCAGATAAATTAAATTTTGTATTCGAAATTATAATTTTTCGAGCTGGAAAAGGGAAGGGAAAAGTTCTGTCGCACCCTATCCCTTTCCTAGCTCTATGATTTCTTTACAAAAATTGTCAGAATCATTTTATATAAAATTTATGATCAAAAAGAATTTTCTATTGATGCGTCAACTTTGAATTATTTCGAAGAAAGAAGTTTTTCTGTTTGAAACAGATGATTTAAATATTAGAAATGAGCATAACTTCCTTAATCTTCAATAAATTGTATTGATATTATAGATCAATCGATTTGCCTAGAATCAAGGAATTTTTTCTGTTCTTGTATAAATTTTTAATTATTTTAGTGAAAAAAGTTGTACTAGAAAAAACCGTGTTTTCAAATATTATGCATTACCATAGCTTCCTTACTCTTCAATAAAATGTATCAATGTTATAGATCAATCCATTCTTCTTGAATCAACACAGCTTTTCTATTCTTGCATCAACTTTAAATTATGAGAATGAGAAACTTTTAAATATAAAAATCGATTTAAAAATATATAAATTACCATAACTTCCCTACTCTTTAATAAAATCTATTAATATTGTAGTTCAAGCGATTTCTCTCGAACCAAGGAACCTTTTACATTCTTGCATCAACTTTAAATTATGCTGAAGAAAAAAGTTTTACTATAAAAAACCGTATTTCTGATTATTATGCATTACCATAGCTTCCTTACAATTCAATAAAATGTATTGATATTATAAGTCAATCGATTCTTCTCAAATCAACAGATGTTTTCTGTTCTTGCATCAATTTTGAATTATGCTAATGAAAAAAGTTTTATTATAAAATACCGATTTTCAAAATATATAAATTACCATAACTTCCCTACTCTCTAATAAAATGTATTAATATTATAGGTCAATTGATTTGTCTCAAACCAAGGAATCTTTTCTATCCTTGCATCAACTTTAAATTATGTTGAAGAAAAAAGTTTCACTATAAAAACCCGTGTTTTCAAATATTATGCATTACCATAGCTTCCTCGCTCTTCAATCAAATGTATCAATGTAATAGGTCAATCGATTCTTCTTTAATCAACACATCTCTTCTATTCTTGCATCAACTTTAAATTATGAGAATGAGGAAATTTTTACTATAAAAATCGATTGTGAAAATATATAAATTACCATAACTTCCCTACTCTTTAATAAAATGTATTAATATTGTAGTTCAATCAATTCGTCTCGAACCAAACAATCTTTTATATTCTTGCATCAACTTGAAATTATGTTGAAGAAAAAAGTTTTACTATAAAAAACCGTGTTTTTAAATATTTTATGCATTACCATAGCTTCCTTACTCTTCAATAAAATGTATTATTATTATAGGTCAATCGATTTGTCTCGAACGAAGGAATCTTCTACATTCTTGCATCAACTTTGAATTATGCTAATGAAAAAAGTTTTACTATAAAAACCCAATTTTGAAAATATTATGGAGTGCTGAACAAAATTTTAATGAATGTTTTTAGAAATCCGTTGGTCAGTTTCAAGATATTAGTGGTGAAAATAAACCCTCCAAATTTTATCAATTTATCTGCAACCGTTTTCAAGTTATCGTGTTCACAAAAAAATGTGACATCCACACACACATCCGGAAAATATTGCTTAAAACATTGTATTAGACATTTGTAAATTAAGGAAGGTTTAATTAAATTAATTTAAAAATGTTTGAAAATTTTACCATTGCAAAGCTTCCTCTATGAGGAAGCAAAAACACATATTTTTTAAAAAGGGGAACAGAGGGGAATATGGGAAGGGTGTGAAGTCTGAAATATGAAAGTAATTTTCAAACTTACGAAGTGATTAATAAAGTGTACACGGAAAAAATGTATCCGTGAAGAAGTCACGAACTTGTAGCTAGGTCTCGGATACGAGATAAAAAAATGAAACATTAAATCCTTATTTCTATGAGAAATATATGGGTAAATTTCGAAGTTTCTTACGAACAGTTCGAATTTCCTACGAACAGTTCCTGAAAATTTCAGACTGAAATAAAAAGAGGAAAAATTTTATTTGTGCGATTTAATTTTATATTAATTTATAAATTCGCAACTCAGAAGATTCGAACCTCAAACACTGCTGACTCACCAGTTTCTAAACATAAACCAGGAGTGCGTAAACACGCGCAGCCATCGAGGCCAAACAAAATAGGTATTATAAAACTTCTAGCCACTCATCCGACGAGCTCGAGGCACACATACGAGCGCACACACGCACCGCGCGTGTGTGCGTGGGCCACGTACAGGGAGACTTAGTTTCGAGTTCCCAGATTTGTCGGGCAAGCTCGTGAGTGCTCTGAGAATCTTTTCCCAATCACTCGTAATATTTTTGTAATTATTCACGTAAAAAAAAAGTGATGAACCTTTTTAGAATTTTCACATCGTGTTCGTCAATCTTTCTCAAAGTTCGCAAGTTATTTACGAAAATACATAAATATCCGATGAATTTTTCTCATATCCGAGACCTAGCTACTAGTTCGTGACTTTTTTACGGATGAATTTTTTCCGTGTAACGTTGTAGGGACATCTTTCGCAAAAGTCGCAAATTTCTTAAAATTGATGTTACCAACCGTAGTTTTTGTCATGCCCCCTCCCCCCATAAATTGGCACCGCAGTTTATGGACGATCCCTTATCAACAAAAGTTACTGAAATTTGACTATGTATTTTTGATCTTAAATTCAAAATATCATTTCAGGAACTTTTGAGATGGCCATTCCACAATCGATCATCTTTTATCAACTTCAGCATTGGTTCCATTTCCTATATAATAACGGAAGAATCGAGAGAATGAAAATATAATATAAGAATGAAAGCATCAAGTTTTACTACCCTGTTTTGGTGTGATCGTAACTTCAGTTCGATTGGGAGTTTCAAGAAACGTTTTATGCATTTTTCACAAGTTGAGGTAAAGTCTGGCGTCTGAGAAAGTTTGCATATCTTTCTTCAATGTATGCATAAAAATTTACTTAAGTCCAAAACGATGGCACGAAGCAACTTCGTTAAAACTCTTGCTTATAAAGTAAGGAAAGTATAACGGCAGCCATGAGGAAAAGTGATGTCCAAAACAAAGTCTCGTGAGAATTTCAGTCACTTGAGACAAAGTTGTGGATATTCATTTTTTTTATTTGCATAAGACACTTTTGTCAATGGGTAATTCGTAATAAATTTTGTGTTAAACTATTCATAACATTTATCTTTATTACGGTGGTCCAAAAAAAGGGGTCGTCCATAAATTACGTTACCAATTTGAGGGTGGGGGTAGGTCACGCCACAAACTACGGTTTTAAACAGGTTTGGGGGGGGGGGGGGTCCAGTGGAAGTAACGTTACGAATTCAGATAACGTTTAGTATGTTCCATGATAATAAATTTTAAGAAAGTTCGTGACTTTCGCGAAAAATTTCCCTGCAAAGGTACAGTTCAATAATAACTTAATAATTTTAAAAATCACTTTCATATTTCTCTTTTTTCTCCTTATAAAAGAATATCTCCTGTTTTCAAGAAATTTCCCCTTTTTCTTGATTTTTCGTTTACATTTTTGTTTTGGTTGAAAATTCTACTATTTGTTTGAAAATTTATTATAATTATTTTGTTGCAAATGCAACTTTTTTTTAAGTCATCTTTTTTGGTCGAAAATTGAACAACTTGGTGGAAAGTTGAACTACTTTGTTAAAAATTTAACTTTTTGGTTGAAGATTCGTCTTTTTGGTTGAAAATCAACTTTTTTAAACTGAAAATTCAACTTTTAGATTTCTAATTCAAATTTCTTATTTTTTATTTGAAAATTCGAATATTTGGTTATAAAGTTTTCTTTTTTAGTTGAAAATTCAAGTATTTTGCTGAAAATTTGTGTTTTTTGGTAGAAACTTAATCTTCCTAGTTAAAAAGTCATCTTTGTCGTTGAAAATTCATCTCTTTGGTTCAAAATTGAACTAGTTTGTTGAAAACTCATATTTTTTCACTGCATTCAACTATTTTTCATTCCAATTAAATTTGTTTGTTTGTTGAAATATCATTAATTACACTTTTATGTTTGAAAATTCAACTGCATGATTAAAAGTTGAACTACTTTGTTGAAAATCAATTTTTTTGTGAAGATTCATCATTTTAGTTGAAAATTCATCTTCAGAGTAGAAAATTTAACTACTTTTCAAAAACTAAAAACATAACTATTCCATTTTTGGTTGAAACTTTATAGTGTTAATTGAAAATTTATCTTTTCTATTTGAAAATTCAACTATATTTGACTGCTTTTTATTTCAAATTAAAATAGTTTTTGGTTGAAATATCAAGTTTTACAGTTTTCGTTAAGAATTCATCTTTTCGATTTGAAAATTCAACTGCATTGTTGAAAATTCTATTTTGTTGTTGTAGAAAATACGTCTTTTTTATTTGGGCAAGTCACGCCTACCCCGAAAGGCAAATGGCTTAATGGTATAATATCTTCGTATATACCATCTTTTTTGGTAAAAATACAACTGTTTGATTGAAAGTTCATCTTTTCGGTTAAAAATTCAACTGTTTTAGTAGAGAATTCAACTATTTGGTTAACAATTGAACCATTGATTTGAAAAATTAACTACTTGGTCGAAAATTAAATTTTTTGTTAAAAATTCATTATGTAGATTCAAAAATTCAACTGTTTTGTGGAAAATTGATCTATTTTGTTGAAAATTCGTCTTTTTGGGTAGAAAATTATTCTTCTTTTCTGAAAAGTCATCTTATTGGGGGTGCATTCAACTTTTTTGTTTAAATTCGTCTTTTTTGGTTCAGTTTAATTGGTAGAAAATTCGTTTTTTGTTTGTTGAAAATTAATTTTTTAAACTGAAAATGTGGCTATTCCATTTTTGGTTGAAACCTCATCTTTTTTAGTTGAAAATGTAACTTTTTTGTTGAAAGTTCATAGTGTCGGGTAGAAAATTCTACTGTTTTGTGGACAATTCATGTGTTTTGTTGAAAATTCGTCTTTTTGAATTGAATTCAACCGATTAAAAATTCCTTTTTTGTTTGGAAATTAATTTTTCAAACTGTAAATGTAACTATTCCATTTTTGGTTGAAAAATTATATTTATATTTGAAAATTTAACAATTTGGTTAAAAATTCATCTCTCCCGATTAAAAATTACATTCTTATTGAAAATTCACCTTGGTAGGTTTAAAATTCAACTATTTTTGTTGGAATACGAAATATCAAATCTTTCGTTGGTGATTCATCTTTTTTGTTTGGAACTGAACTATACGCAGCTCATTAGAAATTAAAAGCTAAATAACAATATGATTCAAAAATGTTATATTAATATTCAAAAATATAATTTGAAACAAAATTCCAACCAATCATTATAATTTTACCGAAACATATTGTTATTTACCTTTTAATTTTATCGTTCATTTACTGATTATATCAGTCATTTTAAATGATCCGATCTGTTGAATTCGCAATCACAAAAGATCAGTTTTGAACCAAAAATGGAATAGTTGAATTTTCAACTAATAAAATTAATTTTCAAAAAAAAAATGAATTTTCAACAAACTAGTTAAATTTTCAGAAAAAAAAAGAATTTGCAATAGAAATGTAGAAATTCACCAAAAAAAATTATTTTTTTAAAACGTAGTTCAACTTTGAACAAACTAGTAAAATTTTCAACAAATAAAAGTTAAATTTTTCACCATGGAAGTTAATTTTCCACCAAAAAAAACGGATTTTCAACAAAATACAAAACTCTTCAACCAAAAAGTCAAATTTTAAACTGAGAAATATTAATTTTCGATAAACATTACCACTGAAAAAAATAGTTAAATTCTTAATTAAACGAATTATGAAATAAAATAATAAATCATTATCCAAATGCATGAATTTTCAATACAGTAGTTCAACTTTCAACTAATTAATTAAATTTTCAACACAACAAAATTAATTTTCCACCAAGAAGATTAATTTTAATACCAAGATAGACGAATTTTTAACAAAATGCAAGGATTTTCAACGAATAATGTAATAGTTGATATTTGAACCAAAAAAGTCCAATTTTTAATAAAATAGTTGAATCCATAATCAAAAAGATGCAATTTCTACCAAAATAGATAAATTTCCAACCGAAAAAAATGAATTTTCAATAGAACGGTTGAGTATTCAACTAAAAAAGATGTATTTTAAACAGAAATAGAAAAGTTCACTTTTCAATTACCAAAATTAATTTTCTATCAAACTAAAACAAATTTTTAATGAAATAGTTTAATTTTTACCTAGAAGATTTCAATTTTTAATAAAAAATGGTGAAATTAAACAAAAAATGACAAGCTTTCAACAAAACAGTTGAAATCTCAACCAAATAGTTGAAGTTTAGACTAAAAATAATCCATTTCAACCATAAATGGAAAAGTTTACTTTTCAATGAACAAAATAATTTTTAACAAATAAAAAACGAATTGTTAACAAAAAATTTAAATTTTCACCGAAAAGATGAACTTTTAACTAAAACGATAAATCTTCAACCAAAAATATTAATTTCTAGCAAAGTAGTCTAACTTCCAAGTGGTTGAATTTTTAATCAAAAAAGATAAATTCTTAACAAAAAATGTAATAGTTGATATTTCAAACAAAAGAGATTTAAATAATCTTTGGCTGATTTAAACTGTAACTTTTATTCATCAAGACAGTCATTTTTATTGATCTAATCCATAACTTTCAATGTGTCAATCAGTCCTTTCTATTTATTTAATAAATAATTATAAGTTAGAAATAATTTTACCACTTTATTGCAACAGACAAATCAGCCACGACTATTAATTGAAAATCAGTCATTTTAAGTTGGTATTTCATTCAATCAGAAAAATTTGCTGATTAATTTGTTGAAACGACTGTTTTGTCTGTAGAAATGACTGATTTTTCAATCAAAACATACTTGAATAATTTCATCAATCAAATCTTGACTGATTTAAATTAGAGTGTAAAAAAAGCATCAACATTTCTTGTTAGTTTTCCAGTAAATTAGGCTAATCTCCTGTAAGTCATTACCTGATGTAGGTTGGTTTCTTCTATTGCTTTGAATGATATTGAAAATCAATTAGGTAATAGACAAGTAATAAGACGAGCAATAGAAGAAATAATCATCCCTTTCCGAAATGTTACATCAAAAAACGAATCAACATCTGTGGGCAGTTTTTCAGTTAATTAAAATTATCTCCTGTAAGTCATTATCTACTTCAAGCTGCTTTCCCCTATTGCTTAAAATGATATTAAAAATCAAGTAGGTAATAATAAAACGAACAATAGGAAGAGGCAATCAAACCTTGCCGAAATGTTACATAAAAAAGAGAATTAACATTTGTAGGCAGTGTTCCTGTAAGTCATGATTTACTTTAAGCTGGTTTGCACTTTTGTTTAGAATGATATTAAAATTCAAATAGGTAATAATAAGATAAGCAATAAGAGAGGTAATTAACTGTTGCTACAATATCATACCAAAAAAAGTGTAAAGATTTGAAGCTAGTTCTCCAGTTAATTAGGATTGTTTACTGTAAGTAATTATTTTCTGCAGGCTAGTTTTCTCTATTGTTTTCAATGAGTCAAATAGATGATAAGGAGACGATTCATAGGAAAGGTAATAAATCTTCGCTAAAATATTATAACAAACAAAAAAATCAACATTTCTAGCCAGTTTTCCAGTTTATTAGAATTATATCCTGTAAGTCATTGTCTACTGTATTCTGGTTTCTCCTACTGCTTTGAATGATATTGAAAAATCAAATAGGTAATAATAATACGAGCAATAGGAGAGGTAATCATCCCTTGCCGAAATGATATATCAAAAATAGAATCAACATTTGTAGCATGTTTTCCAGTTGATTAGGATTATCTGCTAATTAATTAATTAGTCATTATCTACTATAGGCCTATTTCCCCTATTGTTTTGAATGATATTAAAAATCAAATAGGTAATAATAACACGAGCAATAGGAGACGTAATCATCCCTTGCTGAAATGATACATCAAAAGTAGAATCAACATTTGGAGCATGTTCTCCAGTTAATTAGGATTACCTACTATAGGCCTATTTCCCCTATCGCTCTGAATAATATTGAAAATCGAATAGGTAATAATAACACGAGCAATAGGAGAGGTAATCATCCCTTGCCGAAATGATACATCGAAAACAGAATCAACATTTGTAGCATGTTTTCCAGTTAATTAGGATTATCTACTAATTAATTAGTCATTATCTACTATAGGCCTATTTGCCCTATTGTTTTGAATAATATTGAAAATCAAATAGGTAATAATAACACGAGCAATAGGAGACGTAATCTTCCCTTGCCGAAATGATACATCAAAAGTAGAATCAACATTTGCAGCATATTTTCCAGTTAATTAGGATTACCAACTATAGGCCTATTTCCCCTATCGTTCTGAATAATATTGAAAATCGAATAGGTAATAATAACACGAGCAATAGGAGAGGTAATCATCCCTTGCCGAAATGATACATCAAAAATAGAATCAACATTTGTAGCATGTTTTCCAGTTATCTAGAATTATCTACTAATTAATTAATTAGTCATGATTTACTATAGGCATATTTCCCCTATTGTTTTAAATGATATTGAAAATCAAATAAGTAATAATAAGACAAGCAATAGGAGAGGTAATCAACTCTTGCTAAAATGCCATACCAAAAAAAGTGTAAAGATTTGTAGCTAGTTCTCCAGTTAATTAGGATTGTTTAATGTAAGTAATTATTTTCTGCAGGCTGGTTTCCCCTATTGTTTTGAATGATTTTTAAAATCAAATAGATAATAAGAAGACGACCCATAGGAAAGGTAATACATCTTTGCTAAAATATTATACCAAACAAAATAATCAACATTTGTAGCCAGTTTTCCAGTTGATTAGAATTATATCCTGTAAGTCATTATCTACT
>CAKNYM010051029.1:178469-199041 GCA_932195095.1 Andricus curvator
GGAGAGGTAATCATGCCTTGCCATAATGATACATCAAAAATAGAATCTACATTTGTAGCATGTTTTCCAGTTAATTAGAATTATCTACTAATTAATTAATTAGTCATTATCTACTATAGTCCCATTTCACCTATTGTTTTGAATGATATTGAAAATTAAATAGGTAATAATAAGACGAGCAATAGGAGAAGTAATCAACCCTTGCTAAAATGTCATGCCAAATAAGGTGTAAAGATTTGTAGCTAGTTAATATTTAAAATCAAATAGATAATAAGAAGATCCATAGGAAAGGTAATAAATCTTTGCTAAAATATTATACCAAACAAAATAATCAACATTTGTAGACAGTTTTCCAGTTGATTAGAATTATATCCTGTAAGTCATTATCTACTGTATTCTGGTTTCCCCTACTGTTCTGAATGATATTGGAAATCAAATAGGTAATAATAATACGAGCAATAGGAGAGGTAATCATGCCTTGCCATAATGATACATCAAAAATAGAATCAACATTTGTAGCATGTTTTCCAGTTAATTAGGATTATCTACTAATTAATTAGTCATTATCTACTATAGTCCGATTTCCCCTATTGTTTTGAATGATATTGAAAATCAAGTAGGTAATAATAAGACAAGAAATACGAGAGGTAATCAACTCTTACTAAAATTTCATACCATAAAAGGTTTAAAGATTTGTAGCTAGTTGATATTTAAAACCAAATAGATAATAAGAAGACGATCCATAGGAAAGGTAATAAATCTTTGCTGAAATATTATACCAAACAAAATGATCAACATTTGTAGCCAGTTTTCCAGTTAATTAGGATTATCTACTAGTTAATTAATTAGCCATTATCTACTATAGGCCTATTTCCCCTATTGTTTTAAATGATATTGAAAATCAAATAGGTAATAATAAGTCGAGCAATATGAGAGGTAATCAGCAACAGGTATGTAACATTATAACATATGAGCGAAATGGCATTCAACAAACACTCCTACTGAATAAACGATGACCTTGAAGGTTTAATGGCGAATAATCTCACGGCTCTTTTGAGCTGTCGCTGTCCTCATGGCCAGTTACTTCTGGACAGAGTGAACATAATTCAACTACGAGGACAGGAAGGAAAGAGCTCCTCCAACACTTTACGAAGCACCATTGTGCTGGCGTCTAGGATTGTCTTGGTGACTATTTTTTTCAGCCGGTCGTGTACTTCTCGTATAAATTAGCGCATTGTCCGGCAATCGGAAAGACAATTTTCGTGGCACGCACTGCCAACTCTCAGCACCTGTTACCTTTTTTAGAGACACGAGTTCCTTAACACCAAAGGCCGCAGAGCAGCCGTGACTTAATCCGGAGCCAGAGGGACTTGGCTGCACAATGGCGCCCACCCGGCTTCTGTTCTAGTTAGTACGTAGAACCAGTAAACAGAATGACAGCCTTACTTTTACTTTTACCTCACTTTACATTTGTACTTGTTACTTGTTACTTGTTATTTGTTACTTGTTACTTGTTACTTGTTGCTTGATACTTATTACTTGTTACTCGTTACATGTCCACGGAAACAGGTGAGCTGCTCAAGTCGGCTGACGAGAACCTTCTTCGAAAATTTACTATCGACTTGTTTACTATAGAATATACAAATCATTCTACAATTTATTGCGGTAAAAGGAAAAAAAATAGAATACGTTTTCTAGATCTTCAGCTGAAAAATTGCAGCTAATTTTTTGAAGGCTCCTGAGACATAAGAACATGAGTGCCAAATTTTGGAAATGTGTCTTATTGGCCTAAACGAATTGTTTTGACCTAAATCATATCTTCTTAGACGATTATGGTCCAGTTCGATGAAGAAGTGATCTTGCTTTTTTTGTAATGAAAAAATTATGCAATTTCTTGTGTGTCCATTTACAAGGGTCTTTTTCGGAGGCGGCTATTTCTTGCAGGATGTTCCGTTCATGGTTTGATAGTTAAGTCACAGCTCGAAAGTCACGTCTTGTTTTTTTTTTTTTTTTTTTTAATTGAAACATAAAAAAGTTATGCAACTCTTTCTGAGTGAAAATCGGCGTTTTTTGAGTCACACTGTACCTTTAACCAAAGTTTTCCTCGGAGATGGTTGCTTCTTTCATAGTTCAATAATGCTAATTATTAGCTCGAAAGTACTTTTTTGTAAAAAGAACGCATTAAGATTAAACACTTTTTCGTTGTCTTCTGTAAAATTTGAGTTTTGTCACTCACGATCTTATGCTTCGGGTTCTTTTATTTCCTTATTCAAAAGAAACTAGGAGGACCTAATTTTTTTTTAATGATGAAATGGCAGCAGTATTTCTGTAACTTCTTGAAAATTGATTTTTCCAAAAACTTGACTTTCAACAATTTTAATTTTTATCAGAGATGGATGGTAATATGCACACTGCATATCCGCTGAGCATTACTACAGTAAACCACTGTTTCACATTGAAATTAATTATTAAAGAAAAATAAAAAGGAATAATTTTTCGAGAATCAATAACCGAAGGGGAAAATATAAAGAACATAGAATTTTTAGGAACAAAATTTATGAAAAAAAAAATATTTTGTACTCTCTATTATTTGGCTCTGCAAGAACTAACCCTCAAATACTATATAAATTATATAGCGTTTTCCTCACAAAGTCTTGATCTGATTCATTATTTTGTACTGATAATTATCCTTTTGTTTCTATCTTGAAAATGTCTATATTTTTTACGCAGTTACATATCGTTCTTTTTATTTTCAACTTAACTACAATAAGGTTGATAAAAGATCAACAAGTTTAGCTTAGTTCAAACTCTAACAATGTTCAAATTTGTTGATTCGTTTCATTTTGTTTCTTTCACAAAAAATAACTACCTGAAAATACAAATATTTTCAAGATAGAAAGAAAAAATAATTTTCTTTGTGAAATGTATAACGAAAAACATGATCTTCACACTTTCCTCCTTTGGATAGTGGTTTTTGAAAAAATCATGAATTTGGATTAAAAAGAAAATTCGGTATGAAGTAGTGACTTATCAGGAATGAAACTCAGAGAATATGAATTCCATCTATTTCTAAAAAAAGTTTAAGGTGGGTTTTAAAGAAATCATTTTCAATGACTTTAGAAAAACTGCCGCTTTTTTATATTTCTTGGATTATTCGAATGAATAAAAACCGAATAAAGAAGAAAATCCAAAATACCTATATGCTTGTTCGGAAAATAATAGATTTTGAAACAAAATTTGTCATTTTTTTAGAACTCTTATGTAATCTTCAAATGATTGATAACAATCCACAACAAAATTTTTGGTTGATCATCCCTTAATTTTCACTCTAGAATGACATATCCAAATACTAATTCATTTTGACACAATGACCTAGAAATTGCTTCAATTTTTGCATTATTTGAAATGGAAATGGTCATATGATAAATTTGGAAAAGCATAGGCTTGGCATTTAAACTTTTAAGACAATTATTATTTGATGTGAAATCACAGAACAAAAACCACAATAAATTCCGAATTTATTGTTCATTCAAAATTAGTTGTTTTAAACTTGCGTCCTTTCTTTCGTTTGAGCAATATTCATTATTAATAGCTTATTTTGGTCTTTGAAATATTATTTGAAATTCTATTTGGATGGTGCTTATTAAACCATATTTTAAATTTTCATTACACAAATTGTTAATTAACTAATTATATAAGATCTAGCTATCTACCTAGCTGGCTCTTTTCTAGATTACTTTCAATCAAATTAATCCCAATGGAATTTCAGGTGAGATTTTAGAGAACAAAGTAGGCCATCAATGATGAAGATTCAATAAAAAATTATGACTTTTCTCTAAAGCGAAAGAAAATCTCTTATAACTTTTGTCAAATAAACAATTACTTTGACCATATTGTCTACATTGACCTTAGATTTTCTTTTCATTATTTGTCAACAATGTGTCTCTCATCCATGAATTTATGAACTATTTGAAAAAATCGACGTGAGATAACTAGGGAACATCCATATCTTCAGTTTTCTTTTTTCATATTTTACTCTCAATTTATATTTTTATCTTAAGTTACGTTCCTCATTATGTCTTGTGCAAGGTCTTCATCGCAAGTTTATAGTTGTTTGTTATCCGACCTGTAAACATTCTGAAACCCTAATTAGTCGAACAAAGTGAGCAAACTTAGAAAAAAAAATGTAAAGACCTGCGGGTATCGAGAATTTTTAGCCTGAAGCTTTTACTAATTTTCAAGAATAGGAAAAGTGCCAAAACATTGTGCTGCGAAGCGAAACTTTCAAAGCAACTCTCGTGGAGAGATTAAACCAGTAAAATGAAAGAGCCCATCCAAAAACGTATAAAGCTCTATAAAGCTGACCTGGTCTGGTTAAGCTATAATCTTCGTTTAATAGCAAAATTAGCTTTTCTTGCAACATGTTGCTTAGTCGAACCAGTTGAGTACTACGGTTATTTTCAGATGATTTACTGTAACTCGAGATCCAACCGTTCAAGCTAAGAGGCCGTCCATAAACTACGTTACCAATTTCGGACTATTTTTTACTTTAATATGAAATACTTTAAATTCCTAAGATTTCAAGTCAGCATATATTCATGGTACTGTACAGGAATTTGGGGAAATCCGGGAACAAAAAAAAATCCGGAAAAATCCGGGAATTGTCCTTGATTCAGGTTTTTGATGCGGGAAGTGCATTTCATCACCTTATAATTCTTAATTTTTCATTGTTCCTCTGAGCTACTTGCGCTATTTTTTTCTCACTTAAAATTGAAATTCTTGAAAATTTAAAAAAAATAAAAAAATATATTTTCTGTCGCAACTCACTGTGCATTATACATACATATGCTTCTATCGCAAGCTTGCATTCATAAGCGGGAAAAATGCGGAGATTTTCTGGGATTTCGTGGGCAAAAATTAGTAGACACCCTGATATTGCATTTTGAACAAAATAGTTGAATTTTCAACTCAAAAAGATTTTCCACCAAACGAAATAAATTTTCAAGTCAAAAAGGCAAATTTTCAACAACAACAAAATTAATTTTAGTATTAACAACCACATAATTGAACATTAATGCAATCGTCGAAATTTCAAACAAATAGTTAAACACTCATGAACTTTCAACCAAGAAATATTTATACTTTTCTACGATAAAAGGTGAATTTTTAATCCAACAGGAGGAATTTTTAACAAAACGGTTGAATTTTCGACCAACAAAGATTACATTTTTATCAAAATAGTTCAATTCTTAACCTGCAAAGATGCATATTTAACTCTGTAGTCAAATTTTTAAACAAAAGAATTTAAAATTTAACCGAAAACAGTTTAATTTTTAATTTTTTGGAAAACAGTTTATTTTTCATACCGAAAAGTTGAATTTTCAACGAAAAAGTTGATTCAGAAAGATGACTATCATACCGTAAAAGATGAATTGTCTACCGAAATACGAATTTTTAACAAGTTTAATTAAACGAAAAAAATTACTTTTAACCAAATAGTTCAGTTCTCAAACCAAAAGATGAATTTTCAACTAACAAGATTCATTCTTTAACAAAAAGGAGGAATCTTCAGCAAAATACATGAATTTTCTACCAAATAGTTGAATTTTCAACTTATAAAGAATAAATTTTCAACCGAGAATTGAATAGTTGAATTTTCAAATGAAAAAAATCAAATTTTAACCGAATAAAATGAACTATGAACAGAAAAGTTGAATTTTAAACCAAAAAAGTGAGTCTTTAAAAATTAATTTTTAACACAGTAGTTAAACTTTCAACCAAATAGTTAAGTTTTCAACCAAAGAGATTAATTTTCCACCAAGAAAGTGAATTTTCTGCCAAGTAAGACTAATTATTAATAGAAAAATTACTTTTAAATTAAATTTCTCAATTTTAAAGAAGAAGTCTAATAATCTACAAAACAGTAGAAATTTGTAAACCAAAAATATGATTTTTTAACCTAAAACTTAATTTTCCAGTGAATAAGTAAATTTTTATTAAAATAGTTAAATTTTCATTAAAATAGTTAAATTTTTAACCGAATAGTTGAACTCTCAACCAAAATATGCATTTTTAACGAAAAAATTCATCTTCAACCAAATATTTAGTTTCATTTTCTACCAAATTGTTGAATTTTCAAACTAAAAAGGAAAACTTTCTACAAAAAAGTTCAACTTTCAAAAGGAAAATATGCATTTTTGAATAAGATCTTCGATAACAAAACATTACTTTTTTGAAAAGCAGTTTAACATTAAACCAAGTAGTACATTTTTCAACCAAAAAAGGTTTTTTAATTATTTTTAAATAAGTGGAATTCAAGCAGAACCAAAATGGAATCGTCAAAATTCCAGTTCAAAAAATTAATTTTCAACAAAAAGCGAATCTTCAACCAGTTCAATTTAACAAAAAAAGACGCGTTTTTAACCAAATAATTTAATTCTCAATCAGAAAGATGAATTTGCAACAAAGAAGATTAATTTTTGTACAAAATAATTGAGCTAATTTTCATCAAAAAAGTTAAATTTTTTAACTAAAGAGGTGAAGCTTGAGAAAATTGAAGTTTTAACAAAGTAGCCAAACTTTCAACCAAATATATAAATATTCAATACAAACAAAAATTTATGATAACAATATGAATATTCCACCAAAAGAGACAAATTAAAAAAAAATACAGACATTTTCAACAAAATTGTTGAATTTTGGTACCTAAAAGACAAAATATCTGCAAAGCAATTGAATGTTCTACTCTTAAATATGATTTTACAAAAAAATGGTTCAAAATTCATCCTTTTGGGTCGAAAATGCAACTGTTTCATTGAAAAGTAGTCTGTTTGATAGAAGATTCAACTTATTTGTTCAGAATTTTATTTTTTAAGTTGAATTCAATAGTTTTTAATTTTCATATTCCTTGGTTGAAAAATCAACAACTTGGTTTAACGTCGAACTAGTTTCTAAAAATATTCTTTTTTTTACTAGAGGTTCATTATATCAGTCGAAAATTCAGCTATGTGCTCATGAGTAACCTTTTTGTTTTTGAAATATCATATTTTGTGGTTGAAAATTCAACTTCCTTGCAGAAAATTTGTTTTCTTAGCTTGAAAATTCAAAAATTTGGTAGAAAATTAACTTTTTTTCTAGAAAATTCATATTTTCTGTTAAAAATTAAAATATTTGTTTAAAAATTACAATATTTGGTTAAAAATTACAATATTTATTTGAAAATTCAACTATTTAGGAGAAAATTCATGTATTTTGTTGCAAATTCGTTTTTCTGGTAGAACACTAATCTTCTTGGTGAAAGGTTTATATTTTTGGTTAAAAGTTCATCTTTTTTGGCTGAAGATTTAACTAGTTGGTAGAAGATTCTTGTTTGTTGAAACTTTTTCTTTTTGGTTAAGGATTCAACTAAATTTGTTTTTATTAAAAATTAATCTTTTACACTGAAATTTAACGATTTCATTTATGGTAGAAAACTGATATTTTTTGTTCAAAATTCAACTATTTAGTTGAAAAATCTTCTTTCTTGATTGAAAATTAACGTTCTTGTTAACAATTCATCTTTTTGGGATTATAAGTCAACTTTTTTCTAAATCATTCGACTTTTCAGATTGAAAACTCAATTTTTTTCTTTGAAAATTAGTCTTCTTGGGTAGAAAGTTATTCTTCATTGTTGAAAATTCAACTATTTTGTTGAAGTCATTTTTGTTGAAAATTCAACTATTTTGTTGAAGTCATTTCGTTGAAAATTCAACTATTTCGTTGAAGTCATTTTGTTGAAAATTCAACTATTTTAAGGTAAAGTTGAAGTTATCTTTCTTGATCTAAAATTCAACTGTTTTGTTGAAAATTCATCTTTGTTTGTTGAAAATAAATTATTTAGTTTCAAATTCAACTTTTCGGGTTGAAAATTCAACTGTCTTCTAAGAAAATCGTCTTTTTGTTTTTAAAATTGCAGATATTTGATTCAAAATTCAACTAATTTGTTAAATTTATCTTCTTCGGTTCAAAATTTAACTGTTTTTTGAAAATACGTCCTTTAGATTGAACATTCATTCTTATAAATTAAACATTTATCCCCCTTGAGTAAAAATGAGCTTCTCCATACGAAATTCAACTTTTCAAGTTGAAAATTCAACTGTCTTCTGAAAAATTCGTATTTTTGTCTTGAACATTCAACTATATTGGTTAAATCATATATGTAGGTGGAAAATTCATATATTTTCTATGAAATTTGTCCTTTTGGGTTAAAAATTTGTCTTTTTTGTTGAAAATGAACTTATTTGTTGGAAATTCAATTTTTTGAGTTAAAAATTAAACTGCCTTCTGAAAAATTCCTCTTTTTATTCGAAATTGCTACTATTTAGTTGAAAATTCAACTAATTTGTTAATTTCATATTCTTTTTTCTAAAATATAACGGTTCGATTGAAGATTTGTTCTTTTGGATTAAAAATTCATCTTTCGTGGTTGAAAATTAACTTTTTAATTTAAAATTCCACTTTTCAAGTTGAAAAAATTCAACTCTCTTCTAAAAAATTCGTCTTTTTGGCATGAAAATTCAACTAATTTGGTCAATTCATTTATTCAGGTCGAAAATTAGGCCAACCTTTTGGGTTAAAAATTTATATTTTTTGGTTGAAAATGAACTTTTTTGATGAAAATTCAACTTTTCGGATTTAAAATCAAACTTTCTTTTAAAAAATTCGTCTTTTTGTTTTCAAATTGAAACTATCGGTTGAAAATTAATCTTCTTTAGTTTTAATTTCAACTGTTTTGTTGAAAATTCAAATGTCTTCTAAAAAATTTGTCTTTTTCGCTTGAAAATTCAACTAATTTGGTCAATTCTTTTATTTAGGTCAAAAATTTAACTGAAATTTAAGAATTTTAAATTAGATTAAAAACAAATTCAAAATCCAATTGAGTGTCCAATACAAAAATTTGTTTCTTTGGCAACAATAAAAAAGAAGAAAAAAAATTCTTATTTTTCTTTCCTCTTTTTTATTTTTGTCCAAAGAAACATATTTTTCTTTTGTTTTTAGGAATTGCAATAGGAGCATTTTGTGGTGGTTGTCCAAATTTGATCGTTAGATTCTTGTTTTATTTTCAGGAATTCTATACATTAAAAATTTAACTATTTTCTTCAAAAGTTCTCCTTTTGGGTTGCAAATTTATCTTTTTGTTTGAAAATGATTTTTTTTTAAACTGAACTTTTTGGGTTGAAAATTAAACTATCTTCTAAAAAAATAGTCTTTTTGTTTTGAAATTACAACTATTTGATTGAAAATTCACTGCTTTGTTAAATTCATCTATTTTGGTATAAAATTTAACTGGTTTGTTGAAAATTTTTCCTTGTAAATAGAAAATTCATCCTTTTAAATTAAAGATTAATTTTTCTTGACTGAAAATGAACTTTTTTGTTGAAAATTCAAGTTTTCGGGTTGAATATTGAACCGTCTTCTAAAAAATTCATCTTTTTGTTTCGAAATTGCAACTATATGGTTGAAAATTCATCCAATTTGTTGAATTCATCTTCTACGGTCTCAAATTTAACTATTTTGTTAAAAATTCGTTCTTTTATATTGAAAATTTATCCTTTGAAATTAAGAGTTCATCTTTCTTGGTTAAAAGTGAGCTTTTTTCATTCAAAATTCAACTTGTCAGGTTGAGAATGCAAAGGTCTTCTAAAAAGCTCTCATTTTTGGTTTGAAAATCCAACCAATTTGGTCAAGTCATTTATTTAGGTCGAAAATTCAACTATTTACTTGAAAATTTGTCCTTTTGGGTTAAAAATTAATATTTTTTGTTAAAAATTCCACTTTCCGGGTGAAAAGATTAACTGGTTTGTTCTAAATTAGTCCGTTTGAATTATCAATTCATTTCACGTGAGACGATTATGGACGATCCTAAATAGGGGAGGCCGGGGCGAGATGAGCATACTTATAATTTTCAGGAAAATATTTGAAATATATAGTAGTTTTTAAAAATGTGAGCGGTTCTATACATTCTATGAACCTTCATGTATCAATTTCATAAAAGATGAAGTGTTCCAAAAATAGCAATTGCGATAAAAATATGAAAATTATAATTTGTGCAGATGTCTCATTCTCGCCCCATGCTCTGGGGCGAGATGAAAAACCTAAACTATTTATTACTTTTTGTTAATAGGAGATTATTTTTCGTGTTTTTCGTACACATATAAAATTATTTAAATTATTTTAAAAATAGAAATGAGTATCACGACAAAATATAATTGTTTTCACGATTATGCAATATAATATTCGTACCAATTCGTTCTCTGTAACATGTTCATCAAATAATTTTGTAAGGTCTAATTAAGTCTGATTACTCAGGGGAAGGATTTTATAAGTATTTGACAGTATAAATGCATTTAATGGTTAATTAATTCAAATGTTTCCTTTATATTAAAACTTTTCTAATTTCAAGTTGAATTAACATTTATTTAAAATTTTTCATTTATAACATATTTGTGAATTGATAAACTTTTTTGATCAAATTCACACCTAAACCGCATAATTTTGCCCTGCATAAAAATAGGGATTTTTCTGAAAAATTAAAAGAAATTATGTTAAATATAAATTTTAGAAGCTTTCTGCCACTTGCCATTGTCAATATGAGTAAAAATTTTGTTTTGAATATGCTCAAAAAACAACTCAAAAAATAAAATTTAGAAACAAACCCAATTGCAGGTGCTCTGTCACTAGAATTTCTTTATACAACAGAATTTACAATAGCAGTCATAGACTCTTCTAACCACGAATGTCAGTGTTTCTTTTGTAAATTTTCACTATTGCAACTCTCCTTCAAATCTTTATATATTTTCGAAAATTCCACTCAAGACGATTCAAATCTTGCGAAGAAAAACTTTTCTGCCAGTTCCATAGAGAGGTTATGACAAGCATGACAAGAGCGTCTCATCTCACCCCATGAACCCGGCTCCTTCCGCCCCAAATCACAATTATGATTAAAACTTCAATATTACCTATTTTTTATTAATCAATTGTGTATAAATGGGTTAGTACATTCAAGTTCGGTAAATGAACTTCATGACAAACTTTAGTTCAAAAATATTATCTGTTATTTTCAATCATTTCTTTTCGATCTATGATATCATAGAGTAACAGGATTCAGCTTTTAAAATTTTAATCATTTTTATTTTTGCTTTCTCTACTATATTTAATTTTTTTCTTTTTCCGAAGAATTAAAAATTTTTATTCCTGTTATTCCTGAAAAGAACAGCAACAAAATTCACATATTTTGAGAGAAAATGCAGTCTCTCATTTGACCCCATATGCTCATCTCGCCCCGGTCTCCACTAGCAAAAAAAAATATTCAGTATAAAAACTGGTAGCGTAAAACCACTTTTATTGTTTGTCAACGAAAGAGGAAAACGTTTATTGCTGAAATAGGTTGCAGATTTGCATATAACGAAATAACAATATAACTGATCGTTGTCAGTTAAAATCGGACTGTGTTAGCACATCCTAAACCACGAATTAGTTTCGTAAACGATAACAACCAACACGGCGGAACAGGAAAATAACGTGAAACTGCAAATGCTAACAATGTCACGTACGTGGAAAATATATACATACATGAAATGACCATTGAAAACGCCCAACGCGTAAAGTAACCATCACAGGGGTGCAATGAAATTCCGACAATTCCGGTTCAGACCAGCATGCTCAACAAAAACAGATTTGCGGCTGAGGAATACGCGATATTTTCCGAAATTACTTCAATTTTCATAAACGTCAAAAACATGCAGCACTCGCGAATTTCAAAGCGCAAAAATATTACGAAGTCATGTATCCAGCAACATTAAAATTTCCAATAATATGAGCTTTTTGCATCCCTGTTTTAACTGATACCCATTTCAATTTCAGGGAACAACTAAAAATCAGTAAAAATTTAACTAATTAAATCATTACTATCAAGAAAGGGTATTAAAGTGTCCAAGGGGTTGCATCCCTTATTTTTTATAAGGGTAAAAGTGATTTTTTCCTTGAAATAAAATATTTATGAAAATAATTTTATTCTAAAGAAAATCAAATTCTAGAGTTGACGTGATTCAGGATTTTTCACAAAAGTACATTTTAAGAGGGTAAGAAACCCCTTATTAGTATTTTTCACTTTTCTTCGGAAAAATATTTGTACATAAAACTAAAGTGTGCATGTGTTATCTTAAAATAATGTTCTTATTTTATTACAAACACAAATGTAGCGGTTATTGCATTTTGGTGATTAAACTACCCCTACATAGTGTGTCCATTAGGGTGGATGAAAAACACTTTTTTTTAGAGGGCAACTATCCCCCCCATTTTGTTCCAAATTCGAAAAAAGAAAATGCCTAATTTTTGTTTTTTCGATTTTAACTGCTGTCGGTTTTGACTTGAAGTTTCCCATGTAAAATGCATGGGGAAAAATCACTTTTTTGAGTTTTTGTAATAATTTTTTAGGGTTTGAAGACATGTGACGGGAAACTATAGAGGCCTTTTGAGCACTGTATTCTCATCTTTTTTTCACCTCAAATTATTTATATTGGTCTAGTGGAATATTTATTAACATTGCCTAATTAATTTTCAATTACTTAAACGAATGGAATTTGTTTAAATATATTTTTTTTTTCGAAAACTCTTTTTTTTTCCTAAAAATTATTACTTTTGGTCTAGTGGAATATTTATTAACAATCATTTACTGATTTTCAATTATTTAAAAAAATGGAATTTGTTTGAATAATTTTCTTTTGAAATTTGTTTTTATTCAAGTTTATTGTTATTTCTTCAGTGCAATGTTTATCAACATTTGTTACTTAATTTGCAAAGTTTTAAACAAATTCCATTTGTTTAAATAATTTTTCTTGAACATTAGCTTTTTTCAAGAAATAAGGGTTTTTTGTCTACAAATTCGTCGAACTGCCGGTTTATTATCCTTAATAACATGAATTTATTAAAAAATATTTTCCAATTCTATAAAAAATAAATTATTATTGATTTTCAACAAACTTTAATTTGTTTAAACAATTCTTTTTCCACCAAATTTGTAAATTTTTCTTCATTGTTTCAACAATTAAGTCTTCATTCTTAACAGGAACATATAATATTTGAATAAGTTTTGAAACGAATTCGAAAAATATTTCTCCCAAGAGACATCATCGACACTTTCGAGTATACCTGTGAACTTATCATAAGCAGAACTGCCAGTTCAACGAATTTTTGGAAAAAACATTTTTTAGACAAATGGAATTCGTGTAAATATTTAAAAATTAATTAATTAATGTTGTTAAATGTTTCACTAGACCAACAATAATGATTTTCATGAAGAAAGAAAAGTTGAAAACCAAATTATCAACACAAATTCCAATTGTTTGAATAATAATTGAAAATCAATAAATTATTGTTAATAAACATTCCACTAGATCAGTAGTAATAATTTTTAGGGCAAAAACGAATTTTCGAGAAAAAAAATTATTTAAACAAATTCCATTTGTTTAAATATGGAAAAATTAATAAATTATTGTGAATGAATATTCCAGTGGACCAATTGTCCGATACATGAAATTCTTTGCTAGATAATTCTCTACAAGCCTCTATACTTTCCCGTCACATTTTTTCAAACCCTAAAAAATTATTTCAAAAAATGAAAAAAGTGATTTTTCCCCATGCATTTTACATGGGAAACTTCAAGTCAAAACCGGCAGCAGTTAAAATAAAAAAAACGAAAGAAAAATAAATTAGGCATTCTCTTTTTTCGGATTTGGAACAAAATGGGTGGGGATCGTTGCCCTCTAGCATGAAAAAAAATTTTGCCATGCATTTTTGAGCCACCCTCGTGTCCATACATAGCAACGATCAGAGTATCAGTAATCGATGTCCATGAAACTTGCTGGATTTTTGAGTACAAAGAAGTAAAAGATACATATATTCTTATAACTGCGGAAAAACATTTTAAAAGGAAATAGCACCCTTAAAATTCACCCTTAATTTTTTTTTCAGAATTCGTCTTTTATTATGCAAATTTTTTTATAAAACACTTGGTGATAGTTTATTATCGAACGACGATAATAAATATAACGTTCCAAACACCAGTTCCATCCCATTTTTTTATCAGGGTAAAAATGTTTCCTTTTTTTAAACTATTTTCTAGAAAAATGATAACATTCATTAAATTCTTATAAAAATAATTTAATTATGAAGAAAATAAGATTCTTATTTGTAGTTAACACATCTGCATATACTTATACTACTTCAATATACATATATCTTTTCAAAGAAAAGTAAACAATAATAAGGGGTAGTTTACCCTCTTAAAATGCATATTTCTGAACAACCCCGAAACGCGTCGACTTCAAACTCTTATTTTCTCTAAAATGAGATTATTTTCATAAGTATTTAATCGATTTTAGAATTTTTGTAGGTAAAAATATGTTAAAAAATCATTTTTTCCCTGATAAAAAAATTGGATGGAACCCCTGGAGTTTGGAATGTTGTATTTAATATCGTCGTTTGATAACAAACCATCGCCAATTGGGTTAAAAAAATGTGCATGATAAAGAGGAATTCTGCAAACAACTTTAAAGAGTGAATTTGAGGAATGCTTATCCCACAGAAAAAACTGAAGTTAAATTTTGTTGCATGTAAAATTTTCAGCTGTTAAAGATTACATGCTATTTGGCGAAAGTTTATCTTACGATGGAATAAAAGCTGTCGTCTGCTACGTCCTTTGCAGCAATGGAAAACCGGCAAAGTATGAGTGAAAAGCTATATAAATCAGGACACCAGATTTAAAACAACTTTTTACTAACCTAATTGTTATTTTGAAAATAATTAGACTTTTCGCGGACGAATCAAAACGTATTTTTCCTGAATGTAAATAAAGAACTTGACTCAACAACAACCATCGTCACCATCTTTAAAGATTATTCCATGGCTTATGAAGTTCATGAGATGGTAACCGATCTTGAATGATTTTATCGTGATACTTTCTGCCACAGTCGGTATTGTAGGTTAAGAACAAAACGAAAAATGGGAATCGAATTAATTTTGAAGTGGCTTTATGGACATCAATGAGGTATTTAATGTTGTCACGTCAGCTGGCAAGTTGTCTACACGCCGAAGGAGAAACAATAATATCAAATAATACCAGATAATACCAATTACAGGGAGGAAAACTTAATTTTTTTTACAGCTTGGACAAAAATGATTTTTCGGTCCGACTGAAAAATCCCGAAAATAAAATTCTCGACACTGTAAAATTCCCGAGTTGGAAAATTCATGATTAATAAAATTCCCGAACAGTTAATAATATTTCCGAATTTGAAAATTGCCGCCAGTTAATAATATTACCGAATTTCAAAATTCCCGACAGAAAGTGGCCGAATTATAAAATATCTGAATTAGAAAATTCCCGAATTTAAACAATTTTTTTCTAATGAATATTATTTATTTATTTATTAAGAATACAATGAACAAACATTATTTATTTTTATTTATTATTTATATTTCAAATATTATTGTTTGAATTTAAAATAACAATATTTGAAAAAAAAATTTGGAGGACTGAAAAATCCCGGAAAATAAAATTCCCGACTCTGTCAAATTCCCGAATTGGAAAATTACCGATTAAAAAATTCCCGAACAGTTTATGATATTACTGAAATGGATAATTCCCAACAGTTTATAATATTATACCGAATTTAAAAATTCCCGACAGAAAATTGCCAAATTATAAAATATCCGAACTAGAAAATTCCCTAATTTAAACAAATGTAATAATTAAATACTTTTATCAAGAAAAAAATTATTCTTAATGCTTAAAGTTTCTAAAATTATTGTTTAACATTGAAATTACAATAATTGAAAAAAACTATATTTCTGGATGAAAATTGTCTTCAAGTATTGTTATTTTAAATTCAAACAATAATTTTAGAAACTTTGAAGAAAAAAAAAAAATTTTTTTATACAAATATTTGATTATTGTATTTATAAGAAATAAATAATATTGATTGAAAAACAATTTTTTTTATTGTTTCGGGAGTTTTATAATTCAAGAATTTTCCAGTTCAGATATTTTATAATCCGGGAATTTTCTATCGGGAATTTTAAAATTCGGTAATATTATAAACTGCCGGGAATTTTCCATTTCTGTAATATCATAAACTGTTTGGGGATTTTTTATTTGGGAATTTCATTATTTGGGAATGATATTATTAAGCAATTTTATTTTATGATTTTTCATTCGTCCAAAAATTTTCATCCAAAAATATATTTTTTCAATAATTGTTATTTTGAATTCAAACAATAATTTTAAAAACTTTGAACAGAAAAAAATATTTTTTTAATAAAAATATTTGATGATTGGATTTTTAATCAATACATAATATTCATTGAAAAACTTTTTTTTATTGTTTCAGGAGTTTTATAATTCAAGAATTTTCCAGTTCGGATATTTTATAATTCGGCAATTTTCTATCGGGATTTTAAAAATTCGGCAATATTATAAACTGTCGGGAATTTTCCATTTCGGTAATATCATAAACTGTTTGGGAATTTTTTATTCGGGAATTTGATTATTTGAGAATTTTCCAATTCGGAAATTTTATTCCATATTCGAAAATTTTATTATTCGGTAATTTGACAGAGTCATGAATTTTATTTTTTAGGATTTTTCAGTTGTCCAAAAATTTTCATCCAAAAATATATTTTTTCAATAATTGTTATTTGGAATTCAAACAATAATTTTATAAACTTTGATCAGAAAAAAGATTTTTTTTATACGAATTGTTTCGGGAGTTTCATAATTCAGGAATTTTCCATTTCGGATATCTTATGATTCGGCAATTTTCTATCGGGAATTTTCAAATTCGGTAATATTATAAATTGCCGGGAAATTCCTATTTTGGTAATATCATAAGCTGTTCGGAAAATTTGTATTCGGGAATTTTCCAGTTCGGGAATTTCATTACATATTTGAAAATTTTATTATTCGGGAAATTCCCAATTCGGGAATTTGAAAGAGTCATGAATTTTATGTTCTAGAATTTTTCAGTCGTCAAAAAATTTTCATCCAAAAAAATATTTTTTCAATAATTGTTATTTAAGATTCAAGCAGTAATTTTAGAAACTTTACACATTACAATTTTTGTTGATGAAAATATTTGATCATTGTATTTTTAATAAATAAATAATATTCATGAATAAATTTTTTCATTCGTCTAAATTCGGGAATTTCATAATTAGGGAATTTTATAGTTAGGATATTCTAGAATTCGGCAATTTTATGTCGGGAATTTTATTATTCGGGAATTTTCCAATTCGGTAATATCATAAACTGTCGGGAATTTCATCATTCGGGAGTTTTTCATTTCGGTAATATTATAAAATGTCCGGGAACTTAATTATTATGGAATTTTCCTATTCGGGAATTTCATTATTCGGGGATTTTCTAATTCAGGAAATTTACAGTCTCGAGAATTTTTCAGTCTTCCCGATTTTTCACTATAAGTGTATTTGGATGTTATTTTTCATTTCGAGAAAGCTATTTAATTAAATAATAAAATCATTACACATTTTGTATGGACTTTATAATTGAATTGAATAGTTTTTAGAAAATAAAGAATAATGTCAAAATACACTTATGGTGAAAAACCATTTTTTTCTGAGTTTTGAAAAAAATAAAGTTTTGTCCCAATGCAATTGGTATTATTGTTTATCCCTCAGCTTGCAGACATCTTTGATTTCCCACCCTCCCCACAACCTGAAATACCTGATAGAATATATACTTAAATTTCCATCAATGTTATAAAATGTTATTTACAGTACAAAATTAAGATTTTCTATTTACATTCAATATTTTTGATAAATATTTATTAAATAACTTTTCAAAATAAAATTTTACGACTCAGGGTGCCCTTATTGAGTATGGACATGACCTTGATATTTACCGGATATGACAGACAGCGCCCGCGGCGGCCAAAGCCGAAAATTTTTTAGGGATAGAAATTTGAAATTTACATAAGATAGCACGTATGCATTGTTTTTAAATATAATAAATGCATAAATGATTGCTTTAAAACGTATATAACGTTTTTCAAAACGAAGCAAAATAATAGAGGGAACTTTCTCGCAAAAATATTTCGTGAAAAAATGGTCTTTTCATTCCAGTTTCTGATTTTTCTGTTTGAAAATTAACTTGTTAAATAATAAAAATTTGAAGCATGAAATAAGGTCGATAGGAGTTGTAGTTGTTCATAAATCCATAAATCATCTATTATTAGCTTCAAAATTTTACTCCGTAAAAAGGATTTTATATTAAACTGCAATACCGACGGATCTCGAAGCTTTCAAAACGGAAATTCCTATCTCATAACTTGTGAATTATGGTTAAGATCATAGTGAATATGACGACTTTTTCTAATGTTGTCGAGTGCTTTATTGATAGTCATGAAAAATATATAAGCATTCGTCCGCGATAAGTGCAATTATTTTTAAAATGAAATGGTAATAAGTGCAATTTTTTGAAAATCTGGTGTCCTGATTTCCAGACCAATTTCACCCAACTTCACTGTTCTGTTCTTTGCACTGCTGTGAACTACATAGCAGAAGACGCCTTTTCACTGAAAAACAACTGACAAATTATTCCGAGATAGTTTAAAAACACGGAATTATCTCAGTTTCATGTAAAGTTTATTCGACAAGGTTAATTTTTGTTGCAGCGAAACTTTCGTCGGAAATCGATGTAAAGTTTATCTTCTGTTTTTTCTGTGCCCCTTTAAAATATTCTTCCGGGATAAAAAATATACGTATCTTTTATTTTCTTGTGGGGGGTAGTTTGACGCCCAAAATGCGATAACCGCTATATTTGTGTTTGTACAAAAATATAAAAACTATTTTTAGTTAACAAATGTAAATACACTTACTTTAGTTGTATGTACAAATAATTTTCAAAGGAAAAGTGACAAATACTAATAAGGGGTAGTTTACCCTCTTGAAATGTACTTTTTTGAAAAATCCTGAACGTCAACTTTGGAATTTGATTTTCTTTAGAATAAAATTCTTGTTGTAAACATTTGATGATTTTTACAACTTTTGCAGAGCAAGAATTTGAAGAAAAAAAATTTTACCCTCATGAAAAATAAGGGATGCAACCCCTGGGGTCGAAATACTGTACATAATATCCGCGTTCGATAATAAACAATGTCCAATTGGTTTGAAAAAAAAAACTTTGCATAGAAACAGAGATATCTTGAAAAAAATGTTTTTGAGGTGAACTTCAGGGGTGCTTTTCGCCCCTTTGAAATGGTTTTTAGCAGAAAAGAAAATATACATGTCTCGTATTTTTTTGTCCTCTTCAACATAGCGAGGTTTCATTGAAATTGGTGATCGACACTTCAATACCCTTCCTTGTAAGGATTTCAACTGATAAATCAGACATTTTTTTAATTTCATTTATTGAAATAGTAACATACGTGGTAACAGTCTTACTTGAACTGAAAAGAAAAAAAAACATGTTTTCAATTGTATTGATAATAGGCTACACAGACCAAAATACTTTAAAAACAGGGGAAATAAGGTGATTTTTCACGAAAATAGTGAAATAAATTCTTTTCAATAAAATGAATGTGATTACTACATTAAATTCAGTTTGAAAAGCTCTACATTTTCAACTAAAATTATGAATCTACAAACAAAGAGATGAATTTTCAACTTGAAATTATGAATCTTTACCAAAAAAATTTATTTTTAACAAAGTAGTTTAACTTTTAACAAAATAGTTGAATTTTCAACAAAAAATATTAATTTTATACCACAAATACGATTTTAAAATATGATACATGAATTTTCAACTGAAGAGGAAACATTTTGAACCAAATAGTCGAATGTTCAACTTAAAAAGAGAAATTTGCAACCAAAGATGGAATAATGAAATTTTTACTTGAAAAATTTAAGCTTCAACCAAAAAAAAACTAATTTTCAACAAAATAGTTGCATTATTCTACGAAAATTAAGAGATAAATTTTCAAACCAAAATGTAGAATTTTCAAACGAAAAATATTTTTCTGTCGAGTAAGAAAAAAAATGTTAATCAAAAAGTTCATTTTCAAACCAAAAGGGATGAATTTTCTTTACAAAATTGTTAAATTTTCAAGTCACAAATAAGAATCTTTTACAGAATATATGAATTTTCAGCTAAAAAATATCAATATTTAACCACAAATGGAATATAGATACATTTAAAATTCAAAAAAGTTAAGTTTCCGCTCCAAAAAAATTTAATTCACAGCATAATACGAACGCTCATTGTAAATCAGGGCATTAAAATACATCGCATAAATGTAGAAAAATTACTGAAATATATTTCACGTATATTAAGATAGTCAAAATTTATCTACAAAACATAAATTTAGAAAAATTAATGAAATACATTTTACATGTATTAAGAAAGTGAATCAAACTCAAAATACATCAATTTTACTTCATAATATAGCACTGTGGTGGCGCCACGAACTGATACAATTTTGGCATTCATCTAGTAGAATATTATATAATATTATATTAT
>CAKNYM010051029.1:204041-230158 GCA_932195095.1 Andricus curvator
ATTATGCGCTTCTATTGCTAGTATTTTATTCTTTTCCCACTCCCTTTTCTTGGATCTATAGAGCCTATTTGTACTTTTGCTAATCTCGAGATATTTCTTATGTGTTTGACCGCACTTATTTTGTAAACTACTTAGTCTGGCCTTCCGACGTTTCTCAAACCAGAGTTTGCACTCTTCGTCAAACCATGGTTTGCTTTTGGTTACTTTCTTAAAACCTATCGTAAGTTTCGCGGCTGCCTTTATCGCCTTTTTCGTATTGCTCCACAGGGTTTCCGGGTCCTCCTCGTGATTATTGTTATCGTCTCTCTGTTCTTGGAGAGCGTCGAAACTATTAGAAATCTCAACTTGGTAATTTAATGTTTCTGTTGCTGTTTTGAACTTATCTATATTGAAACGAACTGTTGGCTCTGTGCGGCTTTATTTCCTTACTTAACGCTAGCCTAGATCTTAGTTTTACTATCACGAGAAAATGGTCTGAATTTAAATCCGCTCCCCTATACGATCTTATATCGAGAATGTTTGTATGACGTCTTCTGTCAATTAGAACGTGATCAATCTGATTGTGAGTATTACCATCTGGTGATGTCCAGGTGGCCTTATGTATATTTTTATGCTTGAAATATGTGCTTTTGACAACGAGGTTCTTTGAAGCTGCAAAGTTTATTACTCTGGTTCCATTATCATTACTGACGTCATGCAAACTTTCTGATCCTATTGTAGGCCTATACATTGGTTCTTTTCCAATTTGCGCGTTGAAATCTCCCAATACTATTTTTGCGTCAAACGTTGAGAACTTGTCAAAAACCTGCTCGATTGTTTCATAAAAAAGATCTTTAGTGTCTTTGTCCTCGGTGGGGCAGTGCACATTGATTAATACGTGTTTGCTGAAATTACCCTTTAGTACAATGTATGATAACCGGTCGTTAATGAATTGCATGTCGATAAGTGCTTGCGAAATTCGTTTATTAATAAGAAAACCAGTCCCCAGTCTTTGCCCCTTAGCTCCTCCCCAGTGCAAAGTATAGTTATCCCTAGAAATTGACGCGAAATCGCCCGACCAGCAGGTTTCTTGTAGTGCTATTAAGTCAGTTTTGTATTCAATTGCTATCTTAATGAGTTCGCTAAATCGGCCAGTTTTTAGACTACGCGCGTTTAGAGTTCCCACCCTTAGATCTTTAACTGTAGTTTTTTGATTTTGCAAGTTAGCCATGGTAGTTTCAAGATAATCCGCACGTTAGGATCCTATTCCGATCGTAGGTGAGTCCACTGTCCCAGGAGTGATAACCCCCATACCTCCCTAGGTCTAAGTATGGGAGCTTTCCGACTCTGACAAGGACCATGTCAACTTGTCGTCAGACACATTACAGTTTCATCCTCGTACCCTAACGTCCCCCTGCAAGGCAGCGCGCCTACTGGCATCAATACCCCTTTGGCCCTATGCAGGCGAATCATTCCACACATCCCTTGCGGGCAGTGTCATCGCTGCAGTGTCCAATGTGCAGCAGGATTTTTCCCTTACAAGATTTTTAGTTTTGGTTCGGGTAGAGTTTCTAGGTGGGTACACGCTGCACCTTGGCTTGCCAGAACCCACCCATTGTGTATGAACGCGAATAGGTGGGTCCCCCCAAGCCATGGAGTGCAGTTCCACCGACCAAGCTTCGGTGGGGTGGCGTCGCTTATACGAGAGTGGCGTGGCGTATCCAGTGGCTTAGACGTGGAGGGGATACATAAGTTGGAAAGTGAAGGCGGATACCACTCTCGGACTCCTCGCTTACTCCTGTGTATCCCCTCCACCTCCAAGGCGCAAGATAGGCCGCGCCACTCATGTATAAGCGACGCCACGCCGCCGAAGCTTGGTCGGTGGAACTGCACTCATTGTTGTCGTGTACCTATTTTTGCCAGTGCTAGATTCACCACACCCACGACTGGCTCCTATCGGCTGTCCGCGACTGCTTATTCTTGTATTCGCAGTTAACCTTGGGGGCTGTTCAGCCTTACGGGCCGTTCCTCTATCCGCAACCTGAGGACGCGCTACGTAGTGTTAACCTAATATTGCAATGTATATTATATCATTTTAAATAGTCCCGCGCTTCTTGTGCATGCGCAGTAGAAAACATCGGATTTTCAACATAACCTTAAAAAGTGTCACATTTCAGGTGCGATATCTTCCTTTCAAGAATGACTAATGTCTATGATTTAAGTTTCTTCATTAAATTTTTCCCAGTGCAATATTATTTAATTCGAATTATAAAGCAAAATGTGCATAATTAACATGTAGAATCATTGAAGTGAGTTAAGGCAGAAGTAACAAAAAGGCTCTATTAGAACCATTTAAATCCACACTTTGGGTTCATTTAGAAACCATTGATCACTTTGAGTAACTTTTCAGCAAGAGAGGTTCCTTCTTGTTGCAGCTACTTTGGAACAAAAAATTGGTTCTAATAGAAACCCCAGTTTTTTCTGTGTAAAGTTCCTTTTATATTTGACAATGAAAGTTTTCTTTTTAGATTATTTTTATTATGGCCTTGTAAAGCTTGTCTGTTTCAGTCCCGTAACACTGCGGCTAAAACCTATTGTACTATACCTTTTTATTTTAAAAACCCCGGTGAAACAGAGGTCTACACACGGGTCACCCCGCTCCTAAAGTATCATTTAAATCCTTAAGCATGAGTACATATACCGCCAGACTACTTCACTCCACTGGGTATGAACCTGTGCAAATTTTTCTTTTACTTTGGCGGGCTTAGAATCACTGTATTAATTTAATTATAGCCAGTGATAACCCGCGGCTGCATCCGACTTCATTAGAAGTACTCGCATTTGCCTGGACATTTGCCACGGGGAGAGGAAAACTGCAGAAAACCACTTCCCCAGTTCAGCCGGGTTTTCGACTCTTATCGAGACGAGGTTCACCTCGCACTCAATGCTGTCGGTTTCCGTTTTAGATATTAAACATAGTAATTACATAAGCAACCTAAATTTATATAATTAATTACTGATTATAGGCATAATAGGGTTATAATTTTAGGGATACTCTAAATTTTTCAGAAATGAATTGAAAAACCGCTTTTCGGGAAAAAATGATTTGAAGTTGGAAGGTACCATGAGCTCACGTGTTGTATATATTTTGTCTTCAAATATAAAATTTACAAACTTCCGGTCATTTTCGGGACATAAAAGCATAATGTTACCAAATAGAGCACAGAAATAAGTATAATTTTCTATCGGAAAATCAAAATCTATATTTTAGATCCCTCTTTTAAATCTTCTTTTAAAAAACTCCTCTTTTCCCCTGTTTTTAAGAAAAATCCCTGTTTTATGGTTTTTTGGGGGTTTAATGAGAACTCAATTAATAGAACCCAATAAGACAATCCAACTGTTCTTGTTCAAAGTTGATTCTTTGTTAAATTGAAAAATGTACTATTATATTTTTGGCTCAGAATTTATCTTTTTTGGTTGAAAGTTCAACTGTTTTGTGGAACATTTATCTTTTTGGATAGAAAATCTGTCCTTTTTGTATGAAAATTCATCTTTCGTAGAAAAGCAATTTTTCTGCTGAAAAGTCATGTTTTATGTTTGAAATTTAATTCTATTTCATTGAAAAGTCTAGTATTATAGTTTTAGTTGAGAATGTGATTCTGTTTTAGATAAAAATGGTACTAATTGCTATGATATTTTATTATTTTGTTGAAAATTCAACAATTTTTTTAATATCATATTTTTGGGTAGAAAATTGAACTGTTTTGTTCAACGGTCGTCTTTTTGGATAGAAAATTCGTCCAATTCGTGATTGAAAAATCATTATTTATTGTTTGAAAGTTAATTCTTTTTTATTGAAAAGTCTACTATTACAGTTTTGTTTCAGAATTCATCTTTTTTGCATCAAAATTCTATTATTTCGTTAAAACTTCAACTATTTTGTTCAAAATAGTCTTTTTTAGTTCAAAGTTGATCGCTTTTACTTGAGGAGTCTACTTTTATATTTTGGGTTTACAATTTATTTCTTTTGGAGAAAAATTATACTATCTGGTGAAAGAATTTCACTGTTTCATTAAAAATGCAACTATTTTCTTTAAAAGTAATCTTTTTTCACCAACAATTTAACTATTTTGTTGAATATTCGTTTTTTGAGATAGAAAATCCGTCCTTTACAATCAAAAATTAATTTTTGGTAGAAAAGTCATATTTTTTGGCTGAAAATTCATCTTGAAAGTTAATTGCTTTTATTGAAAAGTCTATTGTTATAGTTTCGGTTAAAACGTCATCTCTTTTGGTTACAAATTCTTCTATTTGTTTCCAAATTTTATTATTTTTTTAAAAATTCAATTATTTTCGTAAAAGACATCTTTTTTGTAAAAAATGTATCTTTTTGGGTTGAAAGTAAATCCTCTTAGTTTGAAAAGTCTACTATTATATTTTTGATTTAAAATTCATCTCTTGTAGTTAGAAAATTCTACTAATTGGTTCAAAATATAATTATTTTGGGTCGAAAATTCAACTGGTTTGCTGAAAATTCGTCTTTTGGATAGAAAATTTTTTTTTTTGGATTGAAAAGTCATCCTTATGGATTGAAAAGTTATCTTGAAGTAAAAAAGTATTCTTTTTTGGCTCAAAATTCATCTCTTATGCTTTCAAATTGATTTCTTAAAATTAAAATTTTTATATTATATTTTTGCTCCAGAATGAATCTCTTTTGGTTAAAAATTATACTATTTGGTCAAAAATTCAACTGTTTCGTTAAATTTTCCTCTTTTTGGATAAAAATTTCATGTTTTGGTAGAAAATTAATCTTTTTTTGGTAATAATTTATCTTCTCTGGTTGAAAATTCAACTTCCTTCTAAAAGATTGGCCTTTTTGGCTTGAAAATTCAACTATTTGGTTGAAAATTCAACTTTCAAAAATTTCATCTGAAAAAAATCAATTTTCAACCAAAATTAGAATAGTTAAAATGTCAAAAAAATAAATGTTCAACCAAAAAAAAACGAATTTAAAAAATATATATATTTTTTCAAAACAAAAAAATTATTATTTAACAAAATAATTCAATTTTAAACTAAAAAAGCTAAACTTATAAACCAAAAATATAATATTTCAATTTGCAGTTAGAAAAGTAAAAAAAAGAAACGAGGTTTCAGCAAAATTAATTAATTTTCAACTAAAAAGGAACGAATTTTCAAACAAAAAAAATTATTTGTCAATCACTATGATGAATTTTTAACCAAAAATATGAAATTTTGATCAAATAGTGGATTTTTCAATCCAAGAGACGAATTTTCAACAGAAATCAATTCTTAACAAAAAATAGAATAGTTAAATTTTCTACTAAACAGATAACTTTTTAACGAAAAAGATGACATTTCTACCAAAAAAAGTAAATTTACCACAAAAAATGTAATAGCTAAAGTGAATTTTCAACTAAAATGTTGAATCTTCAAGTAAAAAAAATTTAATTTTTAACCAAATACATGCATTTCAAACTAAAAAGATAAATTTTCTACCAAAAATAAAGTAGGATAATTTTCAGTTGGTAAAATAAATTTCCAAACAAAAAACAAACGAATTTTCAACCGAAGAAATTAATTCTTAACTAAAGAGATGAAATTTCAACTATTGAGAGTACTCTTTCACAAAAAAAAGACGGATTTTCAACAAATAGTTACGTTTTCACCGAAAACAGATAAGTTTTCAACTAAGAATGGAATCGTTAAATTTTCAGTAAAAAATTAAATTTCAATAAAATTTAAGTAAATTTTCAACGAAATAGTATATTTTTCAACCAAGAAGATTCAACTTCTATCAGAAAAGATAAATTTCCAACAAAAAATGGAAGTTATATTTCCAGTATAAAAAATTAATTCTAAATAAGAAAAATCTCATTTTCAGCCAAAAAGATTAATTTTCAACCAATAAGAGGAATTTTTAACAAAGTACATAAATTTTCAAACAAATATTTGAATTTTCAAAGGAATTTCCAACCAAAAGGATGAATCAGTCACCCAGAAGATTAAATATTCTCCCACAAAATTAGAGTTTTCAATAAAATACAGGAATTTTAAACCAGATATTTGAATTTTCAACTTCAGAAGATAAATTTTGAACCAAACATGTACGAGTTAAATTT
Source organism: Andricus curvator (assembly GCA_932195095.1). Classification (NCBI taxonomy): domain Eukaryota; kingdom Metazoa; phylum Arthropoda; class Insecta; order Hymenoptera; family Cynipidae; genus Andricus; species Andricus curvator. Next base: position 210,164 of record CAKNYM010051029.1, read on the forward strand.
TCAGTTCAAACAATGAATTATAATCTAGAAAACATTATTGTCAACAAAAGAATTAAATTTTGAACAAAAAAAGGAGGTTTCAACTAAAATGATAAAACATCAACCAAATTAATTAATTTTTAACAAATTAGTTCCACTTCCAACTAAGTAGTTGAGTTTTCTACTAAAAAAGACGAATTTTCAACGAAAAACGTGATATATTATATTTCAACAACAAAAAGGATTCTAATTTTATACCAAAAATTTCTTATTAAAACTTTATTCTGCGAAACTTTTTAATTAATAGCGTTTAAAATTGAACTTAAAACTTAAATTCGAACTAATTATTAGCACCCAATAAGAAAATCCAACTATTTGTGGTTGAACGTTTATTCGTTTTGGTTAAAAATTAATCTTTTTTGGTTGAAAATTGGTCTTTTTTGGTTGCAGATTCTTTTTTGTTGTTGTTGTAAATGAATTACTTTTACTGCAAATTTAACTTTTCCAATTTAGTTGGAAAAATTTTTTTTTAGTTAAAACTTCAACTATTTGTATACAAATTTGTGTATATTTTTCTCCTTCGTTTGAAAATTCAACCATTCAATTGAAAATTCAATTATTTTGTTCAAAAGTTATCTTTTTGGGTGAAAAATTCAACTTTTTTTTAACGTTCATTTTCTTTTTATAGAAAATTCAACTGTTTCATAGAAAATTCGTCTTCTTTGAAAGAAAATTAATCATCTTGGTAGAAAATTTATCTTTTGTATTAAAAATTCATTTCAGTAGGTTGAAAATTCAACTATTTGATAAGAAATTAAACTATTTTGTTTGAAAATGTAATTATTTTGTTGAAAATTCTGCTCTTTGTTCGAAAATTCAACTATTTGTTGAACATTCGTCTATTTCGACAAACAATTCGTCCTTGGGCACTTATTTTTGTTGAGGCCTAATCTGTTTTCTTTGAAAAATCGATCATTTGGTTGAAAATTCAATTATTTTGTTCAAAAGTTATCTTTTTTGGTCAAAAATTCAATTTTTTGTGTAAATCTTTTTTTAGATAGAAAATTCGTCAGTATGGATTGAAAAGTAACCTTTTATATTCTCATATTTTCGGGTAGAAAATTCAACTGTTTTATAGAAAATTTGTCTTTTTGGCTTGAAAATTGAACAACTTGGTAGAAAATTAAACTTTATGGTTGAAAATTAACTTTTTTGTTGAAAATTGATATTTTTTGTTTGAAAATTCAACTATTTTGGTTAAAAATTGATATTTTAAATTGAAAATGGACTTTTCCTAGTTGAAAATTCAACTATTTGGTTGAAAATTCACGTATTTTGTTGAAAATTCGTCTTTTTTGTAGAAAATTATCATCTTGTTTAAAAATTAATCTATTTCAGTTGAGGATTTAACTATTTTGTTCAACATTCATATTTTCTGGTTGAAAATTCAAAAGTTTGATAGAAAATTCGTTTTTTTGTCTTGAAAATTAAACAATTTGGTAGGAAATTAAACTATGTATTTGGTGGAAAATTCATATTTTTGGTCGAAAGTTAAACTATTTTGGTTGAAAATTGTTATTTTAAATGATGAATTTTCAACAAGAAAAATTCATGTATCAAACAAGAAGGTTCATGTATTTTGCTGAAAATTGGTCTTTTTGATAGAAATTAATATTCTTGGTTGAAAATTAATCTTTTATTGTTGAGGATTCAACTATTTAGTAGTAAATTAATGTTTTCACGTTGAAAATTCAACTTTTTTGTGGAAAATTCGTTTTTTTGGCTTGGATATTCACCTTTTTCCGTTGGAAATTATCTTCTTTTGTTGTTGAAACTTCAACTTATCAAGTTGATAATTTAACTATCTTTTCAAAAATTCGTCATATTGGCTTTTTAGGTTAACTATTTGGTTGAAGTTCAATTTTTTTTGCGTCAAAATTCGACCATTTGGTTGAAAGTTCTCAACTATTTGGTTGTAAATGCAACTGTTTAATTGAAAATTATTATTTTTATTTGAATTCAACTCTCTCTGTTTTAAAAATACAATGAATTCATGAAAAATCGATTTAACAGTGGTTGCTTCACGTCTTTTTTTATATTTATGAAAAGCATATTAGTATACAAGTCGTACGGTCGTGAATTCTGAACAGTAATTTGGAAGTGGTAACTATTAACTATGTTGTAAATAAAGGAAACTTGTTATTTTTCGCAAAAAAGGAACTGTAGGAAAATTTTTTGTTTCAAGTTCGGTATTTCGACAAAAACCGGGACATTTTACCACCAACCGCACGGAAAAAATTTATCCGTGAAAAAGTCACGAACTTGTAGCTAGGTCTCGGATACGAGATAAAAAAATTAAACATTACACCCTTATTTCTATGAGATATATATGGATAAATATTCGAAGTTTCTTACGAATGGTTCGAATTTCCTACGAACAGTTCCTGAAAATTGGAGACAGAAACATAAAGAGGAAAAAGTTTATTTGTGCGATTTAATTTATATTAATTTATAAATTCGCAACTCAGAAGATTCGAACCCTCAAATACAGCTGAATCACCAGTTTCTAAACATAAACCAGGTGTGCGTAAACACGCGCAACCATCGAGGTCAAACAAAATATGTATTATAAAACTTCTAGCCACTCATATGACGAGCTCGAAGCATACATACGAGCGCACACAAGCACCGCGCGTCTGGGCGAGCATATGTGCGGGCCACGTACAGGCGAACCTACTCTCTAGTTCCCAGATTTGTCGGGCAAGCTCGTGAGTGCTCTGAGAATCTTTTTTTAATCACTCGTAATATTTTTGTAATTATTCACGTAGAAAAAAGTGAATTTTTCTCATATCCGAGACCTAGCTACTAGTTCTTGACTTTTTTACGGATAAATTTTTTCCGTGCAGGACGCTTCTCCAAACAGCCAAAAACCGGGACGCCTGGTCACCCTAGGTATATTCAGTACCGCTGTCTTAGTTGAGTCACTTACTGGTTCACCCAGCAGAAGTCGGAAAATCACTGGTTCACCAATAATAATTCAAACTACTGATTCACCCAGTGATAAGTTCACTGATTCAGTTGAAGAGAGTAGGATGTCATTGATTCCTGGTATTGATTGGGTGATCAAAGGAATGAAATTGAAGATTTACGATGATTTCGGACGACGTATTGTAGATCGTAGAAGCGAACAAGCGAACACCAAGGTGGCCAGGTGGGGTGGTCCGTGCACCTATCCCATGGTTTTTGCGCGTATCGACTATGGCGGTTAACGCGAGCTTGATACACGGGCTAGGAATTCGCGAAACCCGAATGCAACTGGCAAATTGCCGCCCGAGAATCCAACGGCGGAATTCCGTTCAACGAAATGCCCGTGTTCTTACCTGCACGAGGGAATGAGCAAAGAACCGATTTCGGGTCCACCCGGTTTCTATAGACGTGACACTCATGGAGATTTCACCAGACGATGTTTTCTCATCGATTTGTCGAACTTGTTTGTTACATGTAACTATGCCCTGGTCCAGCTCGTTTCGAGGTCTCCAATTATAAGTATGTAATTGCAATGCAACTAATCCAAATTTGGAATCGAGTCGTGGAAGAAATACGCTTTTTTCACAAGACCAACATTCATACATTTTTCATAAAATAGAAGTACCCCTCTTTGGGAGGGATCGTAACCTTGGACCCTCCAACTAATTTTTTTCTCCTGAATTTGTTTAGGGGACATCCAAAAATAATGTATGATGATTTGGGTTGGGGAGGGGGGTAAAATCTTACTGTTTATTATGGATTAAAAAATAGTTCAATTTTCCACCAAGCAGTTGAATTTTTAACCAAAAAAAAATTAATTCGCAACAAATAATGAAATACCTTATATTTTAACCAAGAAAAGATTTTCACTGTAAATCAAAAACCGTTGAATTGAACCAAAATACGAAATTTGAACAAAATAATTGAATCCTAAGCCAAGGAAGATTTTTCAGTCAGTAATGAAAAAAAATTTCATCCAAAATGATGAATTACTGGGACAAAAACACGAGGTTTCTACAAAAAAGTTGAATTTTCAACCAAATAATTTAATTTTCAAACAAAGAGGTTAATTTCTAACCAAGAAGATTAATTTTCTAATGAAAAAGAAGAATGCTCAACAAACTACATACATTTTCAACCAAATAATTGAATTTTTAAACTAAAAAGATCAATTTTCAACCAAAAATGGAATAGTAAAGTTTGCATTAAAAAAAGATTAACTTTCAATACGAATTTTTTTTTTTAAACCGTTGAATTTTTTTACAAATAGTTTAATCTTTTATCCAATTATTTAATTTTCGAGAAGAAGAATAATTTTCTATACAGAATAGTTAAGTTTTCAACAAATTATTTGAATTTTCAAACCAAGGGATAAATTCCCACACAACAAGATTATTTTTCTACCAAAAAAGACGAATTTTTAACCAAATATTTCAATGTTTTAATTAAAAAGATCAAATTTTTTAACGAAAAACGGAATAGTCAATTTTTATTTTAAAAATTAGTTTTTAATACAAAGAAAACGAATTTTCTACAAAACAGTTGAGTTTTTTTCACCAAATTGTTCAATTTTCTACGAAATTGTTGAATTCTCAAGATAGGCTAATTTTCTATACAAAACAGTTGATTTTCAACCAAGTAATTGAATTGTCAAAAAAACTATACATTTTTTCTCGAAAAGATTAATATCATACCGAAAAGGACGACTTCTCAACAAATTACATACATTTTCAACCGAATAGTTGAATTTTTAATCTAAAAAGATCAATTCCCAACCAAAAATGGAATAGTAAAATTTTCATTAAAAAAAAGGTTAACTTTCGATAGAAATTTTTTTTTCAAAACGGTTGAATTTTTTTACAAATAGTTTAATCTTTTAACAAATTATTTAATTTTCGAGAGAAAGGACTCATTTTCTATACAAAACAGTTGAGTTTTCAACAAATTAATTGAATTTTCAAACAAAAAGATACATTTCCATACAACAAGATTAGTTTTCTACCAAAGAAGACGAATTTTTAACAAGTTATATGAATTTTTAACCAAATACTTGAATTTTTAAACTAAAAAGATCAAATTTTTTACCCAAAAAACGGAATAGTAAATTTTTATTTAAATGAATTAATTTTTGAAGTTGAAGTTGAAGTTTTAAACTAAAAAGAATCATTCTTAACCAAAAATGAAATAGAAAAATTTTCATTCGAAAACATTAATTTTCTGTACCAAAGATATTAATTTTCTATGAAACGGTTGAATTTTTGCCAAATAATTACATTTTCTACCAAATTTTTTAACTTTCAAGAAAAAAAGGTGAATTTTCTGTACAAAGAAGGTGAACTTCCAACCCGACAATATGAAGTTTTAACAAAAAAGATGAATTTTTGACCAAATAAGGGATTTTCTTCGCAATTTGTTCAATTTTCGAAACCGAAGGACGAATTTTCTATACGAAACAGTTAAATTTTCAACAAATTGATTTAATATTCAAACAAAAAGATAAATTTTCAACCAAGAAGATTAATATTCTACCAAAAAAGACGAATTTTTAACAAATTACATAAATTTTCAACCAACTAATTGAAGTTTTAAAATAAAAAGAACAGTTTTTAAACAAAAATAAAATAGAAAATTTTTCATTCAAAAACATTAATTTTCAGTATCAAAGATATTAATTTTTTTAAAAACGCTTTAATTTTTACCAAATAAATGTCCTACAAAATTGTTGAGTTTTCATGACCAAAAGATGAATTTTCTGTACAAAACAATTACATTATCAACCGAAAATATAATAGTTGATATTTAAACAAGAAGATTTTCATTTAAAATAAATTAATTTAATTTAACCAAAAAGACGACTTTTTAACAAATTACATACATTTTCAAACAAATAGTTCCATTTTTAAAGTTAAAAAATCATTTTTCAATTAAACATGGGATAGTAAAATTTCCATTCAAAAAAATTAATTTTAAATAAAAAAAGTAATTTTCCACAAAACAGTAGATTTTTTCACAAAATAGTTTAATTTTCTACCAAATGGTTGAATATTCAAGCCAAAAAGACGAATTTTTCTATACAAAAGAGTGAAATTTTCAACCCAAAAATATGAAGTTTTGAAAAAATAGTTCATTTTCAACCAAATAATCAAATTTTCAGTTAATAAATTAATTTTTAACTCAAAAAATGAATTTTCCACAAAGTAGTTCAATTTTCAACCAAAGGGATGCATTTTCAACTAAAATGATAAATCATCAACTAAAAAATTAAATTTACAACAAGGTGGTTTAACTTTCCATTTCGAAAATTAGTTTTTTTCGATCCACCCTAGTATATAGGTTTGTTACAGGTCAGGGAATTCTGGAAAGTCAGTGAAAGTCAAGGAATATAAAACTAGTCAGGGAAAGATAGGGAATGTCTGGGAAAACTTGAAAGAGTCAAGGAATTTTCGATAAACTGAAGTTGAAATTTATAAAATTTTGTACATGTAACTTCTCCTGTTTGCCCTTTTTCCCATTTTTCTACTGTTTTTGCTTAAATGCGAATCGAATTAATAAATCCCAATAAAAAAATTAACGGTTTTTGGTTGAAAGTTCATTCTTTTTTATTGAAAGGATAATTATTTTTAAAAACTTCATTTTGTTCGTTAAAGATTTCAATATTTGGTTAAATAATGTTTTTTTTGTTTCTTGAAAATTTATGTTTTTAATAGAAAATTCAACTATTCCATTTTTTTAAATTTGGTTAAAATTGGTTTGCGTTGACTTTGTTTGAAAATTTATATTTTTGTGTTACAAATTTAAGTGTTTTGTAGAGAATTCGCCTCTCTTGGCTTAAAATTTCAACGACTTGGTTAACATTTTTTCCTTTTGACTGAAAAATCATTCTTTTTTGAAATATCAACTCTTTTGTTGGAAATTCATCGTTTTGGTTTGAAAATTCATCTCCTTTGGTAGATATTTCATTTTTTTTTTTTTTGGTTGATCACGCAACTTTCTGGTTAAAAATTAATCTGGTTTGGTTGAGGATTCAATTTCTCTGTTAAAAATTCCTTTTTTGCATTAACATTATTGATCACCTTGGTGTGAGATTTTTTTTACCGGAAAGAAAAATTTATAATGGTCAGAAAAAAGGAAAAATTTGTCACGAAAAAGTCACGGCAAGTCAGGGAATTCTAAAATTGGGATTTTACCCTGGTATACCCTGGTATACTTCCCACGCAGAGTTTGGATATATTGATATTTTTTTTAATATTCAAGTCCATCCACCAGGTTGAAACTAAATTTAACATGTATTTGTTGATCCTTTTTTTGGATGTTGAACATACAAATATTCTCCAAAATATTCTCAAATTTACATTTTACGGATACAGATAAAAAAATCTTATAATTTGTATCGTGGAACATAGTACGCATCACATAGCTTCCCCCTTTCCACCCTGAAGAGTTTTCGCTGGTGATCGGTTGACTCTGCGCAAATAATCACCGACTACGTTGTTGGCGCAGTATTAGCGCATCGGGCCTGTAGCCGCCGACCAAGGGTTCGATTCCCCGACCGGAGTCATTTTTTACTGACACTCACTCGCAACGAACAAACGCTTCGACTGGAACGTCTCTATCAATAATTTGAGTATTGGAATCTTGTAACAAGATGCAGGATTCGTTATTCATTATAACGCACATCACAATGTGCTTTTGTTTTGCTACTGCACACGTGCGTTGGCACGTAGTCAAGTAAGCACGAGGACTAAATAAAAATCTTCATAAGCGTGCGTACATAAATAAACCAGAGGCATCGAATGTAACACCATGTTGAAAGATCAACAGACTTCTTCTTCTTTCAATGGATTGATGTAATAATGGAATGTAATAATTGATCCTGACTTTTCGCTTCCTAAATTTAAAATACCTAATATGCTCTTTTGTCTTTCAAAAAATGTTTATAGAAAAATATAAGGCTGTGTTGACGACGCAGTTCAGTTGAATTTATTTTGCAAAACTCTTTAGAATATTTGATCAAAAACTTTAGAAATAATTAACAGGGACTTCCATTTTTACGATCTCGAGGTCGAGACAGGGCTGGCTGTATAAGTTGAATTTTGAAAATTAAAATTCTGGGAATAAGGGTTGAACTCAAAATTGGCAAGTAGACAATTATCAGGTTTGTTGAAAGAAATCAGTAAATACGACCGCGAGAAGAGATATAAAATTGGGGAAAGATTCTGTGCTGAATTTATTAGATTTTGATGCGTAACGTTAACTCAGTTCTGTGTCCCCCGTTTAGCGGAATGTTAATACTTTTTTGAGAGATAAATAAATTTAATTGAATAATGAATAATAAATAAATTGTTAATGAAATAATAAATAAATAAATTTTATAATTGAAAATTTTTCACTGTTCCTAATAAGGTTTGTGATTGTTTGGGGTATGTCCCTGACTCTTTTGTTCCCGCGCAGTCACTTTTCTAATTGTCTGTCGCTCGAGACCTTGCGACCACGCGTGTGGGGCATCCGTGTTGTTGTTATGGTGGCGCGCTGGGTTTGGCTGGGCACTTGTGATCTCTTTTTGTGACCAAGTTTGACGCGTTTTTGTGTAAAGTGATACTAATTTGGTTCCAGTTCCGACCCTTGTCTCTGGGTAGGGGTTTTCGACTGTCATTGGGAAAGTTTGTGAAAAGAAGCTAGATTGAGACAGAGGTTTCATTCATGCCACGCTCGCGATTTGCTGTGCCTATTTTTTCCCCCTTTTTGGATTATTCTGAAGTGAGTAAAATAATGGCAAAGTAAATAATAATAGCCTGTCGTTTTTGGTGTCCTTCTGATATTGTGGGAAGGAGCTCTATAGATGACATAGGTCTCCGATTGTGTAGGGATCGAATCCTAAGTGAGGGGTCGTGGTCCTAGCTTTCGGGGCCTACATTTTTGCTAATTAGAAGAAAAAAACAATAATTTGTTTGTACTTATTATTCATTCACATTTGAAAATCGTCCAGGTTAAGTTGTGGGCGCTGTGGGGGTTTGTTTGGTTGCGCTAATTTATTGGCCCTATAGGGCCAGAAAGGTACTTTCTGGAGACAGTATGACCTTGTATCTATGAAATATCGGTCATGGTGGCTTAAGATTTTCAGCGGATCACTTACAGCGAGCGTCCATTAATTAAATAAGGCTTTTTCGTGGGAGGGGGGATCTTACCCCCCCCCCCCCCCCCCCCCCCGGGGGGTCACAAAATTTTTTACGTAAGTGTCCTCCTTCTAATTACGTGTTTAAAATATCCTAATTGACACCTATTTTGACTCTTGAAATTACTTTGTATGCTATTGTACACATTATATCATTATTTGTTTCATGGCTTTGTATTATGTAAGTAAGTAAGTAAGCATACCATTAAGCCATTTCCCTTTCAGGGTAGCCGTGACACTACCCGATTCGGGTAGTGTTTCTAGGTGGATAGTTTCTTGTAGTACATAACTACTACAAGTGTGGGCTCACCACACCCACGGTGGGCCAACAGCACGCCGTATACTCGAATGGTCACCCATCCAAGTACTAACCGCGCCCAACGCTGCTTAACTTCAGTGATCTGACAAGAACTGGTTTTTTCAGCGTGGTATCGCCGTTGGCGTTGTAATATTTCATAACACATATGAGAGTCTGGTAAGTATAGAATCGATCTTCGTAATCCTTTGAAATTCTGTGCATTCTTTGAAATCCCTTGAATTCCATGAATACTGTAGATAATATCATTTAATCCCTTAACACCCTTTAAAAACTGTAAAAAAATTTTAATTCGCTGGAAATCATTAAACCCCCATGAACATCCCTTATTATTATCATTATTATTATACCATTAGGCCATTTCCCTTTCGGGGTAGGCGTGACTTGCTCGGTTGGAAAATAGTAGTGTGTAAATGGGGATATAGGTATAAGGTAGATAGGTATGTAGGTGTAAGGTATGGATATTTTAGATTGATCTAGAATTCTTGTGTTATTTATTTAAATGAAACGTTCGTTCCGCAACACTGCTCCGACCCAGGTTGCTGATCAATCTCTCTAGCGATCACCCCAAGTAAAGAGCCTCACAAAATTGTTATGTGTTGTTCCCCACTTGGGCCCATTAGTATCCAAGGTCTTTGTTTCAGGCATCATTCACTCTACTGTCACCCTGTTTACAAAATATTTGTCGCCACACTTTTCTGTCCTGGCATACTACTCTACATTCATTCACGTCGATGCATTTTTCTATGCAAGCTCTCGTGTTTTTATGGCTTCTTATGTCTCTTCGGTTTAGTGTCTCATTCACAGATTCTAACCATTCTTTCGGCGGTCTACCTCTAGGCCTTCTCCCATTTACTTTACCTTTATACACTTGTTTGGTCAGTCGTTCATCTTTCATTCTTTCAAGATGTCCGAACCATCTGAACTGATTTCTTTCCCATATGTCAACTATTGTCTCTTTTGCACCAGATTCTTTGAGGATTGTCTCGTTTCGGACTTTATCCATCAGTGTTTTTCCGCATATTGTGCGTAGAGGTATCATGCCAATCGCGTTAATTTTACTCCTGTCCTTTTCTTGACAGGTCCATGTCTCACTCGCTACCGTATAGTACAGTTGGTACGAATATAGAATTATGTATGACCATTTTAGCTTTTTTTGATATGTTTTTATTTGTTAGGATGGACCCTGCTCTACCGATAACCTGCTTACCATTATTTATGCGCCTATCTAACTCCCCATCTATTTTTCCGACGCTAGTGAATAGCCTACCCAGATATACGTACTTGTCAACTTGTTCTAATCTGTCATCATTTAGGACAATGTTGCAAATTGTTTTCTCACTTTTTCCCTCAAATACCATGATTTTTGTTTTATTTACGTTAATTTTGAGGCCCATGTTCTTCATGCTTATATTAAGTTTATTCAAAATCCTTTGCAAGTCCTTGATTGATTCTGCCATAACAATCTTGTCATCTGCGAAAGCTAACCCACGTACCTTCACTGTTTCGAGATCTACACCTTCTTCGTCGAAGAGGGCCGTTCTTAGACAATTATCCATAAATATGATAAATAGCCATGAGGACATAACGCATCCTTGTTTCACGCCTTGCATAATATCTAACCAGTCACTCAGTTTCCAATTTACCTTTAAAATCGTGGAAATCCCTTAAAATCTATATAAATTGGTTAAAAACATTGAAATTCCATAAAATACTTCGAAATCTTATGAAGTCCATTGAAATCATCGAAATCCCTTTAAAATTTACTAAAATCTTTCCGAATCTCTTGAAATCCCTTACAATATAATGAAATCTTTCAAAAGCCATTAAAATTCCTTTAAATCCCGTAAAATCATCAAAACTCCTTTATATCTCTTTGAATTCGTTCAAATCCCTTAAAATCCTTTGAAGTCTTTGCAAATATTTTTAAATCTCTTTAAATCTCTTCAAATCTTTGAAATCTCATTAAAATCCCTTGATATCTTTAAAAATTCGTGAAAATACTGCAGTATTGCATGAAATCCTTCAAAATCCTTTGAAATCCAGTAACTTAGTTGGAAATATCTTACAGTCCCTTAAAATGCCTTGAAACTTTTTAAAAACTGAGCAAATCCTTGAAATCTCTTGAAATTTTAAAATCATAATACCTTATAAATACCTTATAATCATTTAAAATCCACGGAGATAAATTAAAAGCTGTGAAAATCGGTTAAAATCATTGAAATTCCTTGAAATATTTCGAAATCTTTCAAAATACCTTGGAATCATTAAAATCTCTTTGAAATTCACTGAAATATTTCAAATACGTGGGCATCGTTCCGAATCTCTTGAAATCCCTTGCAATAATAGATTACAATCCTTTAAAATCTTTTAAAAGCCATTGCAATTCCTTTAAAATCCCGTCAAATTATCAAAACTTCTTCTTATCTTTTAAAATCGGTTGAAATCCGTTAAAAACCCTTAAAATCATTTTAAATCTCTGGTAATGTTTTTAAATCTCTTTAAAACCCCTCAAATCTTCAAAATCTCCTTAAAATCCCCTGATATCCTTCAAAATTCGTGAAAATACTTCGGTATTGCATAGAATCGTTTGAAATTTAGTGTGATATTTTGAAATCTCTTAAGTCACCCTAAAATCCCTTAAAATCCTTTAAAATCCCTTAAAACCGTATAAGACTGTGCATACCCTTGAAATTGCTTGAAATCTTTCAAAACCCTTATAATCATGTCAAATGCATGAGAATCCCTTAAATTCTCTAAAAATTGGTGAAAATCCTCGAAATCTTGTGAGATATTTCGAACTCTTACGAGATCTCTTGAAATCTTCGAAATTCGTTGGACTCTTTCTGAATCTCTTGAAATCCCTTACAGTATATTAAAATTCATTAAAATCTTTTGAAATCCATTAAAAATCCTCGAAATTTTTTGAAATCTTGTAAAATGAGGAAATCCTCTCAAATTCCGTTAAATTGATTGAAATCTGACGAAATCCTCTAAAATCTGTGGATATACTTTGAAATCTTTTTATATCTCTTAAAATCGTTTGAAATTCCGGGACTCATTTTGAAATCTCCTAAAATTTCTTATAATCCTTTAAAGTCTGTGAAAATCCCTTAAAATCTCTAAGAATCGTTTAGAAGATCTTTTGCAATTTTTGAAATCCCATTAAAATTTATTGAAATCTTTCAAATCCGTGGGAATCTTTTCCAATCTCTTGAAATCCATTAAAATATATTAACATTCCGCAAAATTCATTGAAATAGTTTATAATATTCGGAAATCCTCCTCTCTAAATTTGAATCAACGAAAATTCTGAGTAATTTTTTATTTATTATTATTTTTATTTATTTATTGTTATTTTTACTTATGAATTGGTCAGTTTTACTGATTCATCAGTGATAATTTTAATGAATTTAAATGTATGGTGTTTGAAATTCCGTTAAATCTTCTTAAATCGTACGGAATCCTCTAAAATCCGTGTATAAATTTTAGTCTTTTGAAATCTCTTAAAATCGTTTGCATTCCCATGAAATCACCGAAATCCGTTAAAATCCTTTGAAATCTTTGAAAATCTTTTCCAATCCTCTGAAATATTTTGAAATTTCATGAAATCTCTTAAAATCTGTTAAATCTTAAAATCTATAATTTAGTGAAATCTCTGGAAATCTGATTAGAATCCTTGAAGTACTTTAAAATCTTTAAAAATCTTCTGAAAAATTGAGATTGTCTCTGAAATTGATAGGCAATTTTTTCAAACTCTTTAGATCTCCTAAAATAATTTCGAATCGTACCCTAAAACTTTTTTAATCCTTTGAAATCCTTTGAAATTCCTTGATATCTTGTGAAGAAAATATAAATATAATAATAATATAATTATATAATATAATTAATAATAATTATATGTCATGAATCTCATGAAATGCTTTAGAAATTTCTTTAAATTTCGTAAAAATTTTGTAATTCTTTGAAATACTTTTAAGTCCTTTGAAATCCCTTAGAATCTCTGGAAATTGGACGAAATACTTCCAAATCACTGGAAATCTTTCAAATCTTTGAAATCGACGTTCCCTAATCAGATAAAAAATTGCGTAAGAGACTAAAGGTAAAAAAATCAGTTTATCCGTTAATTTGAAGTTTGCTTGTGGTTACTGGTTACATGGTGAAAATGAAGCTTCCACGCTTAACGAGCGTAAAAGTATCAGATGTCGAGAAGTCGTATATTATAACGCTTTGAAGAGAGCTATGTGACAAGATTGATGTGAGGTGTGAACTCAAAATTAGATCAAATAATTAGTGATGTGAAATAACTAGTTTCTTTTGACTAGTTACTTTGCTTGGTAACGACAGTTGTAACAAAGTTACTTTTGTAAAATCGTAACAAATTGGTAACTAGTTCTCGTCATATCAATGAAGTTAAGCAGCGTTGGGCGCGGTTAGCACTTGGATGGGTGACCATTCGAGAAAACTGAGTGCTGTTGGTACATCGTGGGTGTGGTGAGCCCACACTTGTAGTTATTTACTACAAGTTATCAACCTAGAAACACTACCCGAATCGGGTAGTGTCACGCCTACCCCGAAAGGGAAATGGCTTAATGGTATACATACAACAGTAGCTGTAAAAACCGTTACTTTTTTAGTTACTTTCGAAATTTATTTCATCCCTCACAAAAAAATATTATGGGAAATTCAGTAGAGGCGTAAACAATGATTTTTCTATAATAATTTCTTATAATTTTTTCGCGATTCTAGAAAATTCATTACAACAAAATCAGTATAAAAATGAATAATGTTGAATTGTTGACAAAATTAATGCAAAAATAGAAAAACTACGAATGAATTATTTATTTCAGGCAGTATCTATTTTTAATTATTTTAAGAGATTTTACAGGATTCCACAGATTTCAAGGAATTTTACAGAATTTTAAAAGACTTAAAAGGTTATAAATAAATCAAAGAATTTCCACAATTTCAAGATTTTAAGGCTTTTGAAAGAATTTGCAGATATTTCAATAATTCCAAGGTATTTTGAGGAATTTCTTCAAATATAAAAGATTTTCTTGTATCTTCAGGGATTTGAGGGATTACTGGGGATTTGAACGGTGTTTTTTATAGAACTTTAATCAATTATTCAAATTTAATTTATGATTTCCAAATATTTCTGCGGTTTTTAATTTCTTTTAAGGAGTTTTAAGAGATTTTTAGAGAAGTTTGGGGTATAAATTAGGTTTCATTTCAAGGGATTTCTACGGATTTTAACAATTTCAAGCGAAAAGAAAGATTTAAAGAAATTTCGAAGGATATTGAATATTTTAAGATAATTTAAATCATTCGAAAAAATTTCAAGAGATTCTTCAAAATTCAAGAGATCTCAACGAATTTTTTGTGATTTTTGCAGATTTTGAAGGATTTCTAGGTAAATAAATTCTACAGAAGGAAATTTGAAAGGATTCCTAGCGATTCCAAAGATCCCAAGGGATTTTAAGTTATTTCAAGAAATTTCACAAGATTCAAAGGAATTTGATCAAATCTCCAAGAAAAACAAAGATTTTTAGGGATTTGACCAATTTTTGTTTGAGAACTTTAATGAATAAGTTTCTTAATTTATATTAAAGGGAATTCAAATGATTTCTTCTTATTTTAATGAGTTTATTTTTTATTTTTGAGGATTTTAAATGATTTCAAGTAATGTTGTTAAAGGATTTTCAAAGTCTTAAAGGATTTTCAAGGAATTTCAACAAATTTTAAAGGATCTCTAGAGAACTTTAAGGAATAAATTTAATTCATATTATTTTCAAGGGGTTTTAAGGGAATTTAACTAATTTCTAGTGTACTTTTGTGAATAAATTAAATTTTATTTGAAGAGTTTTTCTATGAATTTCAACAATTTCCAGAGATATGGAGAAATTACTCAAATTGCAAAGGATTTTAAAGATTCTAAGTTATTTTAGAAGATTCCAAAGAGTTTAAAAAAAATTCTAATATAAAGGGATGTCCAAGAATTTTGTAAAATTTCTAAAACTTCTAAGGTATTTTACAAAATTTACGTGATTTAACGGTCGACTAAGTGTTTCGAAGATTTTAGAGGATTTTACAAATTTCAAGGAATTTCTTAGGTTGTCCGAGAACATCCAGGAATAACATTAATTTAATTTATTTTTAGGGGATCTTAAATAATATTCCTAGCGATTACTGAGATTTTAAGGGATTTTAAGGTATTTCTAGAAATTTTACAAGAATTAAAGGAATTTAATTGAATCTCCAAATAATTCAAAGGTTTCTTGGGATTTGAACGGGTTTTTCAGAGATCTTTGATGAATTAGATCAACTTAATCTACTTTAAAGAAATTTCAAGGGATTTCTACGGATTTCTACAATTCCAAGAGACATGAAGAAATACAAAAAATGTCAATGAATATTAAATATTTTAATATAACTTGAATGATTCTAAAAAATGTTGAGAGGTTTTTAAAAATTCATGCACCTCAAATAATTCCTTATGATTTTCAAAGATTTTAAAGGATTTTTAGATAACTAAAATCTATAGAAGGAAATTTCAAGAGATTCCTAGCGATTCCAAAGATTTCAAGGGATTTTAAGGTATTTCTAGAAATTTCACAAGATTCAAAGGAATTGAATAGAATCTCCAAGAAATAAAAAGATTTCTAGTGATTCGAACGGTTTTTTAGAGAACTTTAATGAGTAAATTTAACTTAATTTATATTAGAGGGATTCCAAATGATTTCTACTTATTTTATTTTATTTACGATTCCTAAGGATTTCATAGAATTTCAACAAATTTGAACGGATTTCTAGAAAAACTGATTTGAATTATTCCAAAAAATTTCCAGCGATTTAAAAAATTTCAAGGGGTCTTAAAAATTTTTTGTATGGTTTCGAAAAATTTTTCAGAATTTCTAAATATTCAAATTCTAGAGAAAGAAATTCAAGGGATTCCTAGCGATTCCAAGGATTTCGAGGAATATTAAGGTATTCAAAGGAATTCGAAAGAATCTCCAAGAAATACAAAGATTTCTAGGGATAATTATGAAGAATTTCCAGAGACTTGAATCAAATTTTATTTGAATGGATATCTACGGATTTCAGCAATTTCAATATTATAAGGCTTTTGAAAAAATTTTGAAAATTAGAAAAATTTCAAGGGATTTCGAAGAATGTGTTGGATTTCCGAAGATTTAAAGAGATTTCTAGATAACTTAATTCTAGAGAATGAAATTTCAAGTGATTTCGAGCGATTACAAATGTTTCAAGGGATTGTATTGAATCTCCAAGAATTTCAAGGATTTTTAAAGATTTCTAGAAACTTGCAAGTCTTTTCTTTTAGAAAACGTTATTGAATAAGTTTAATTTAAGTTATATTCAAACAGTTTTAAGTGATTTCTACTGATTTCTATTTATTATAATAGATTTGTACGATTTCCGAAGATATATTCCAACTAATTTCTACATAACTTCAGGGATAGATTAAATTTTATTCGAAGAGTTTTTCCATGAATTTCAACAACTTCAAGAGATATGAAGAAATTACTAAAATTTCAAAGGATTTTAAAGATTTTAAGTTATCTTAAAAGATTCCAAAGAACTTCAAGAAATTCGAAAAATATCAAGGGATGTCAAAGAATTTTGTAAGACTTCCACAAGTTTCAAGGAATTACCAGATTTACGGGATTTGTTGGACTTTCCAGGATTTCAAAGATTTCAGGGGATTTCCGAATTTCAAGAGATTCCAAAGGAATTTCAATACAAATTTAGACACGCTGGGAAAATTGGATTTTTAGAAATAAAAAACAATCTAACTTTGAATAAAATGGCTTCATTTTTTCAGATTATTACAATTTTAAAAATACTCCATTTTTCCTGGTAAAAAAATAAATCCAAAAGTTCAGTCGAATCTTCGGAATTCGACTAAATATGTATTGAAAATTCGAATAAGCGACTGAATAACTCTGAATTTCATGGATTTCAATTAAATTGTAAAGGCTTTTAAAGATATCAAGGGTATTCCCAGATTTTTGCTGTGTAAAATTTATTTGTGCAGAATCGTTATTTTTATGTGCAAAAAATGTTAGCCTTCGAAATACTGTTTTTGCTCAACTGTAATGAAACACTCTCAAACATGCAGTATGAAATTTTTTGCTCATGGTTCGAATCCTCCATATCATGGAATAAAATGATTCTCTGGTTTCCATATTTTTCATTCGAATGCAAGAGTATTGCATTTCGCGGCTTTCACTTCTAATTCTATTTTCAAAACCAGTAAAAATATGGAAAAATAAAATAAAAATACAATTAGAGTAGAGAGTATCTTTTTCCAGTGAACTTGATATTTTCTTTGTTCTTTTGACAAAAGCAAAATGTACTTAAATTACAGAATGGATTCATCATTGAAGCAGATACTAAATTGCGAGATATTATATTTAGGAATAATATACACCATCGGTCAGGATGAAGCCAGTTTGCCCATTTTTTAAATAAATATTGCGAAAATAGTGTAAATTTCGATGTTTTCTTAAATTTCAGTTAATACCCGAAATAATCAACATTTTGTAATGCTTTCACGCTCATTTTAAAGCTATTTTCCACAGAATCACAACAGCTTATGAGCATAAATCTAAAAAAATGTATATCACAGTGCAAGAACATAAAGTTGTGACAAAGATGTTGGGAAAATTTCAATATTGTGTGTGGTAAGAACAATATTTTTGTAAATATAAGAAGCATGTGATCTACTTGAAAAATAGACGAATTGGCTTCATCCTAGGCTCATTTAATACATAATTTTAAGAGAATTTAACCCTTTAAAGAGAAAAAATTGTAGCTCTCGCTTATTAGTTTTTTTGCTGCTTTCTCCAATTGCAATTTCGCTATTGGGTACGGTTTGAGCGTACCCTCCACCTTAAATCCACTTTCGCAAAATCCTCACTGGTATAAAAGTGAAAAAAATACAAATTGAAAATACTTGAATGAGATTTCAGATTATAGTCTGTGAATCCTGCAGAAACGCAAAAAAGAGAAGTGACTTCATTAAAATTGGATTGTTTCAGATATTGTCCATCTCTTCAGGGTTATACGATGAAAATTAAAACAATCTTGTGAATGTTGTGATATTTTCTTCCTCTTCCTGTATAATACATACCTTATGAAAACAAAGTATTGGTAAGCACTGGATCTCATACTTTTTCCCCGAATAAGTATTAAAAATACAATACTTAATCGCAAAAGAAGTGCTAGATCCAATACTTACCAATAGTACTTTTTTCACAAGGGATGTTCATTACATTGGACCTAAAAATGATTTTTTTCTTCCTAAAATGATACTTCTATCAATTGTTTTTTTCAATATCAAAATGACCACTGATTTTTGGAGAATTCTGAAAAAATGTTCATTCTTATCTTAGTTCAATGAGCGTTGCTGATTAATTCTTTACCTTGCCATGAGAATGTTTCAAAATAAAATTTGTTATGGTTTTTTAGGAAATCCGCATAATCTCATGCCAGCGTCTGTCCGTCTCTTATCGCACCTATGTGATATGTTGTAGGCTCCGGAAGCTACGAGCATGGTTCCTTGAAGCAACCAATCCCGACGCAACTGGAACATGTACGTCATCCACTCCTGCTCCTTGTATACCAGAAGGTAAGCAAGAGCGAAAAATTTACGTGAGAGACTTCTTACAACACTGTTTCTTCAAGTCCGGTCTCTAGCCGCGTATGAACTTACGCGGTAGGCGGCACAGTTAAGGATGAAAGTTTCACCTCTGGATACTTTTTAAGAGCTACGAATCTTTATAGAATGATATGAGGAACAGTGTTGACGGAGCAGATGAAGTTATCTCATAAGAACAGCCTTTTGCATCCGACTTGCGATAGACTTATCCTGACGCTGGCATGCCGGGATTTTGTTGAGATGTCCATGAAATGAAGCTTTAATACCTCCAAGAGAGCCGATTATGAGAACTAGAAGATGGACTTTGTAGCCTTGGTAAAGCCTGCTCAGCTCGAAAAAAAAGCGCTTGATATTTCGCCTGTTTTTCTTCCTCCTTTGCCGTGATATTACCATCGGCTGGTGCCGAGAATTCAATCAGGTGAATGATCTTCGTCTTCAGATCTTGAAGGACAATATCAGGCTTTGTAGCACTGATACGTTCAGTGGTGGAAAATGAGAAATTTCAGTAGATCTTACACCGATCATTCTCCACAACGGACTCAAGTTCCCCCTGGGCGTATGGCAAGACGGCCTCACCTATAAATTTTATTATGTGAGAAGTTGTAGGCTCCAGAAGCTACGATCATGGTTCTTTAAAATCAACCAATCCCGACGCAACTGGAACGTGTACGTCATCCGCTTCTGCTCCTTCTGTCCTAGAAGGTAAGCAAGAGCGGGAAATTTACGCGAGATAATATCGGGCAACACTGTTCCTTGGAGTCAGGTCTCTAGCCGCGGATGATCTTACGCGGCAGACGGGACAGTTGGAGATGAAGTTTC
>CAKNYM010051030.1:5962-16370 GCA_932195095.1 Andricus curvator
TATAGTGTATGTGGCGTGGAGCTAGGTCCCCGCTAGGCGGCAACTCTCGAGGTCCCCGATGAGTGCGATGTCCGTTGATCGGGTCTAGGTCCCCGCTAGGCGGCAACTCTGAAGGTCTCCTGTGGGTGTGGTTATTGCGAAATAAACAAGAAAATATTCCTAAACCTACGTTAAAAGTGCATGTTTGCTGACCTACAATATTATACCTAGAGGAGGGGAAGGGGGTCAGGTTTAAAAATAATATAACCTTTATTTATTAAATCAAAAGCAATCAGGCCGAACGATGAGAATGCGTTGCAAAGTTCGTGCCCGTAATCCGTAATGCTGTGAGGGGGCTCGGCCCAGTAGTACTGCTGGTCGGAGGCTGCTGCAGTGCGTTTCCTGGTTAAGCGAGACTGCTCTACACCATGGACATTGCACGTCCGAAGTGGGTCGCTATCTCACGTAGAGATGTTGGCGACTATTCTCCAGTCGGTGAATGTTTATTGCTTGCTGAATTTCTCGTTGAGCGTCGAAGCCTTGTTTGTACATGAGTATTCTTATGTGAGAAGTTGTAGGCTCCGGAAGCTACGATCATGGTTCTTTAAAAGCAACCAATCCCGACGCAACTGGAACGCGTACGTCATCCGCTTCTGCTCCTTCTGTCCTAGAAGGTAAGCAAGAGCGGGAAATTTACGCGAGATAACATCCGGCAACACTGTTCCTTGGAGTCAGGTCTCTAGCCGCGGATGATCTTACGCGGCAGACGGGACAGTTGGAGATGAAGTTTCACCTCTGGATACTTTTTTAGAGCTACCAATCTTTGTAGAATGTTATGAGGAACAGTGTTGACGGACCAGATGAAGTGATCCCAGAAGAACAGCCTTTTGCATCCGGTTCGCGATGGAATGAGCCTGACGCTGGCAAGCCGGAATCTTGTTGAGTTGGCTAATAAATAAAGCTTTCATACCTCCAAGACAGCCGATTATGAGAACTACAAGATGGACTTTGAAGCCTTGGTAGAGCCTGCTCAGCTCGAAAAGAAGTGCTTGATATTTCGCCCGTTTTTCTTCCTCCTTTGCCGTGATATTACCATCGGCTGGTGCCGAGAATTCAATCACGTAAATGATCTTGTTCTTCAGATCTTGGAGGACAATATCAGGCTTCGTAGCACTGATACGTTGAGTGGTCGACAATGAGAAATTCCAGTAGATCTTACACTGATCATTCTCCACAACGGACTCGAGTTCCCCCTGAGCGTATGGCAAGACGGGCAATAGATCAACACCATAGAAGAGCCTCAGATGGTAATATAACACTTTTAGAGCCGCATTTTGTCTCTCTATGTACCCGTATCGTGCATATTTTGAGCATCCACTGAGAACATGTCCAAGTGTTTCTGGCTCTTGCTTGCACGCTCGGCAGTTGGTATCGCCTACAGGTATATTCATTATGCGCTCGCGGTAAACTAAGGTGTCTATAACGCCATCTTGACAGGCAAAAAGAAATCCCTCAGTCTCCGATTTTAATCCAGCAGACTTGAGAAACATGTTGGACAGACCCATCGAGAGCTCTTCTCTACGTATAATGCCGTAGAATTTACCATGAAGGGGCTTGTCAGCATGTTCTCTTAGTAGAAGCGTATGTTCTGCTTCCTGTACACGACTTTTGAGCACCAAAGGTGTTAGTGATGCTAGGCCATGTGTAGTGTCGCTGGAATCAAATGGGAGGCCAAGCTCCACTGCGGCCCTATCTGCGGCACGATATAGAAACGCCGCAGCATTGACGACTTCATGTTGATGTACTAGTCGCATAAGAAAATCTGTGCTATTTAGAACTGAGCAGGCTGTAGCCAGAACCGTTCTGCGATGAAGACACTCTAAGCTCAGCAAGCCTCTACCCCCTTTATCTCGAGGGAGGTATATTCTAGGTACGGAAGATCTAGGATGATGACTTCGATGGATTGTCATCATCTTGCGTGTGCTTCGGTCAAGTTGCTTCAACTCATCGACGTTCCATTTTACTGCACCAAACGTGTAGAGCAGTATAGGAACGGCCAGCATATTGGTCGCCTGGATCTTATTCTTTCCAGATAATTCGGAAGCCCAAATGTTTCTGAGAATTTGGCGATACCTTTCTCCAAGGGCCGTTTTTAACGCAAGCACATCATGGGTTTCCGCTTGCGGTATTCCAAGATATGTATATGTTTCTCCAATATCAAGATGTTGAATGGTATTTCCGCCTATGAGTTGAACATCCTGATCGTGACGCGATGATGTAGTTTCTAATCTTCCTTGGCGTAGGTGGACGCAGGCACACTTGTCCAGTCCGAAGCTCATGCCAATCGCTTTAGAGTACCTATTTACCGCCTCCACAAGGATGTTAAGGTCCTCTTTCGAGGAAGCAAAGAGTTTAAGGTCGTCCATGTATAAAAGGTGGTTTACCTTATATTCTCTTTTGTTCGGCGGGCCACATAGGTATCCAGAGCTTTTGCCTCGGAGCACAATAGATAGAGGCAAGAGGGAGATGCAGAAAAGTATCGGACTTAGAGAGTCTCCTTGGAAGACTCCCCTCTTATATGTGATATAGCTTGTAGTCACTTGTCTTTTGTCAGATGTTATGACAAATCTTGTCCGCCACAAGAGCATAAGCTCTTTTATGCATCTCACTATTTTTGGATGCACCTCCATGCACTCAATGAGCTTAATAAGTAGCTCATGGTTCGTGTTATCGAATGCCTTACGGTCCAAGCCATGGACAGATTGCGTCAATACCTGATCGAGTCCTGGGTGATACACCTGTCTATTAACAGGTCCTCCCTGCAACCTGCCAGACCTCTCTTGCATCCACGTTGTTCAACTATTGCACTCCATACCGGCTCGATAGATGTTAATATCCTCTCTTTGAGGATGCCAGTGAATAGCTTGTAGCTGGTGTTTAAACAAGCTATGGGCCTGTAGTTCTTTGGACTTGACAAATCTCCAGTCTGAGGAATCAATACCGTGCGTCCTTCCACTAGCCACTGCGGGACGGGTTGTTCTCCGTTTAAGAAAGTAGTAAATATACGAGCTAGATGTTGGTGCGTAGAAGTAAACTTCTTCCACCAAAAGTTGTTGATTTTATCTGGCCCTGGCGCAGAAAAGTTCTTAGTTCTAGCGATAACTTTCTTCACTTCTTCAGCAGTAATTAGTGGACACTCTTCCTTTGGACCTTGTAACCTTTGCCTTTGGCAAAAGTTACGAAAGAGTGATATATCTGAAGCGTCTTCATTTAGCTGATAAGTATCTCCATATATTTGTTCCCAGAAGACTTGAATCTCTTCTCGACTAGGCGGATTTTTAACGGCATGTGACGTTTTATTGAACAGACGGGAAGGATGAGTAGAAAAGATGGAATTTTCCTGAATCCACTTTACTCGCCGTTCAAGGCGCTGTTTCGCTGTTGAAAGAGATCGTATTTTTTGCGTCCAGTGCTGCTTGATGGTCAACAGTTTACACTTGTTTAGGGTGTGATTTACTTTCCTCAAGTTTCGAGCAAGTGCCCTAACTTTTGGAGTGAATTTTTTATTTAATGTTATGTAGCTAATCACGCACTGAATATTTGATGCATGCCGTCTCGCCGTTTCAATTTTGAATTGAAGCTGTGCAATACGCTCGCGAGTCTTACTCAGACGTACTGAAGTTTCGTTACTTCTACTGTCGCTAAGCAAGGACACCGCCTTCTCGTAAACAACACAGTTCAGATTCCAGAGATTAACATCTTCGGGGAGAAAATCGGGGAGAGCAGTATTAGCTTCAGCTAATTTGTCCATCCTGAGAAAGACTTTTTGGTGGATAGATCTCCTACTTCTCATGTTAGCATTATCGGCTATCTGCAAAGGTGGTCTTGCTGGAACGGGTGGAATGTTCGATGGAGGATGTTGCTCTTCTTCTTGTTGATAAAGAGCTTCATATCCGTTTTTTCGCAAAAAGGATACCTGATCTCTTAAATACTGAGGCGTTTGATGAGCATATTCCGGGTGCATATTGACCCAACGGTCATGTAACCTCTGCATGAATTCTCTTCGAGCCGGTGAGCTTCTTTGCCAACAGGTAAGGATGTCTCTCCTGAGTTGGTCCGACCATTTAAATCGATGTTCTCGCGTTCGTCCGGGGCCATTGCCTGGTCGTCGCCTCGGTTCGGTCCTATTGCCACTCCCAACTGAACCATGGCCTCCATCCGAGAGAGGCCTATTGTGGGTGGCACTGCGCGATACTGGTATCGTAACCGCATAATTCATTGCATTGGGGAGTTAGCCCAAAGCAACGTGGCTACTAGGAACTTATCAGCTCAAATTAATGTCTTTGTAATTTATCTTTAATTTGTCGAGCCAGACGCTAAATATATTTTTATTATCGGGGAAAATAAGGTTGAGCAAAACCCATGAATTTATATTCAGTTTACAATTATCTTAGAAAACTAACCTAAACTTATAGCTAAATAATTTGCATATATACACAGAGTTTATTATACCAGCAGGTGGTATGGCAGTCTACATTTGAGTTTAAACGGTGCTGTTTCTTTTGTGTAACTTTTAAAGCATTTGAGTGTTTCTATGTTATCTATTTTATTGTCATTTAAATGTTAGGTATGAGTATGCATATCTGTGCTAATATCGTTGACATTGATTCTTTTCCTAATCTTTACGTTACCTTCTTTCGAATTCGCATTTGAGATCATTCTTAACAACTTATTTTCTAATACTGTAATTTTCATGAGATTGAATTTACAGGCACTGCTCGAAATAGGGGCTGCATATAATATTATCAGTTTGATAAACGCTTTATAAATGATGACTTTATTTTTAATCGATAATTTGCTTCCTCCATTTATCAGTCTGTAGAGGAGTCCTACCATTTTCCTAGCTTTAATCAGGATACTTTTCATTTGGTGCGAGTGTGTCATTTTATTATCTAATAATACGCCTAGGTATTTAAGAACAATTTTGGATCAATTATTGCGTTGTCTATTCTTATTTTAGGTAACTTCAGTGTACTCGTATTTTTCTTAGTGAATATCACAAATTCAGTCTTAGTTGCCTTAATTTCAATTTTCGACCTATGGTGATATCTTAACAACATGTCAAGGTGCTTTTGAACGTTATTGACTGCATTTTCTATTCTCCAAGAAGATGAGAAGACCGCTGTATTATCCGCAAATAATGCTACCTGACTGAAATCTGACTTGGTAATATCATTTAAGTAGTATATAAATAGAATTGGTCCAATGATAGAGCCTTGGGGCACTCTTACAAGTATTATTTGTCGTTTAGAAATATAGTTCTTAATTACTACTCTAAATAATCTATTTTTGAGGTAGTTTTGTATTATTTTTGTTAAATAAAGCGGTATTTCCATATTGCTTAGTTTAAATCTTAGCCCCTCGTGCCAGACGGTGTCGAATGCTTTTTCAATATCTAGTGAAACAAGAGCTACAGATTTGTTTTTGTTAATTTCAGTAGTTATATTGTTTACAAGTCGAAGCAACTGATAAACCGTGCTATGGCCTTCCCGGAATACCATTCGTTCACTTATCAATAATTTATTTTGCGATTGAAAGGCTTCAAGGCGTGTCAGTATAATATTTTCAAATAGTTTTTCTAAAGTAGGTAACAAGCTAATTGGTCTGTAGCTGGATGGAAAAAGTTTGTCTTTTCCTGGTTTAGGAATGGGCATTCAATCAGCTATTATCCGTGATTGAGGAAAGTAAGAAAGTGTGAGGGCAGAATTGAACATGTATGTCAATTGAACCAGGGCTTTCTGAGATAAATTGTTAAGAATTACATTCTGTATGCCGTCTGTCCCGGGGGCCTTTTGTGAGGATGTATATTCAATTGCTGCCGCAATTTCGCTCGGCGAGGTGAGTACAATATCGGAACGATTAATACGCATGTTTTTGAAAGTTCTATACTACCTAATTACTAATTTTTCGGTGAATGCATTATTGAGGTCTTGAGGGAGGTGATGGACTTTCTCGTAGTGTTCCGCAAGAACATTAGCTTTATCAAGATTTTTGAATACTAATCCTGTTGGTCCGTGCAGTCGGCTAATTGGAGGGAGGAAGGGCTTAGAATAGAAGCGAGCTATTTTCCAGTGGCTATTATCTTTGTCTGTTACTTTCTCTAATCTATCATTCCATTTGCTGTTACTAAGTTTTTAATTTATTTTGTGATTATGTTTGATATGCTATTTTTAACTTTTCTGTATACTTTGTTTCTGTTAGTTTGGAAAAGCTTTCGAATTTTATTGCGTTCTCTGATTAATTCACGTATTTCTGGTGGGATAGGATTTGCTGGGTACTTAAATGTTGCTTTAGGAATTGATATGTCTATAGATTCAGTAATTGCTTTAGTGAGTTATTAAATACTATCTTGTATGTCTTTGCATGTTTCAAGATTAGAATTTATTTTAATACTACTTTTTAACGTGTCTCTAAATGAGCTCCAGTTAGCTTTCTTGTAATTTAGGAATTTCTTTTGGTTCTCATGCCTATCACAATTAGTACCATATATGGTCAGTATAACGGTGTGGTAGAGTTCTCAATAAAATAATCATATATAAGGCTCGCCTCCTCTTTCTTATTTTTCGCGTTCTTAAACTTATTTGTAAGGTCCCGAACTTGTTGAATCATTTTTTTAAGATCTATCATTTCATTTAAAGACTTACATAGCTCGTTGAATTCTATGAACATCTTAGCTTTTTCTCCAAGGATGTTGCTTAGTGCATCTTTTTGTGATGAAGCTTCTGCTGGTTTCCAAGAGTTAGGGAGACTCTTCGCTGCTGCTGGTTCTGGATTTGCAGGGTGGAGTCTGCTGCTGATTTTGGGAAGTTCCTGTTGTTAATCTGAGGTGGTGCTGGCTGTAGATAATCACGACTGCTCCTTGGTGAGATCTTTATTTACTGTCTGCGTTCCTCTAGCCTTCTTGAATGATCTTTGTAAGCAGTGCAGCCCGAGTAGTTGGCAGGGTGCTCTCTCTTGCAGTTGATACATTTGGGGTTTTGGTCTTTAGTTTTATCACAATCCTTGGTTTGATGATTTTTGGTGCATTTAACACAATTTTGGAATGTTGTGGCAGCTTGCAGTGCCATGACCGAATTGCTGACAGTGGTAGCACTGTGTGACTTTTCTGGTATCGAAGTATTTTTCCCATTTTATCCTTATGGACTCTATAGCTTTGATTTGAAGTACATCCTTGAATTTTGTGTCTTTGTTAACGATTACCATAACTGACGGATATTCCTGTGCTTGATCCTTCCTAACCTTCATGCTTACTACTCAGTGGGGGAAGGCACCGAGTTGATTGAGTTCCTCGATGTTGTCCTTTTCTTCCATTCTGTGCAACTCTTTTATGACGAATTTGTTTATCTTCCGTTGTTGGTCAGCGTATGTTTAGTATGGTATATTTTCCTTTTTCAGGAAGTTTTGGTTGTCTTCATATTCCTGCTGTGTAGGGCTGTACATCGTCAGCGCATATTTGGAGCAATCGATTTGTGACGTTCTGCAGATAGCTCTTATGTGCTTGTACACCTTCTCTCTCAAATTCGTTACATTTTCCTGGCCACTTATAATAATTGGTGGTACTTTGATTTTGACGCTGTCACGTGGTGAATTGGTCTCATTGTCAGATCTTCCTGTGTCCTGGTCCATCGTGTTCTCGTCTACTTCAGTCTCCGATAGCGAGCTGTATTTATTAACTTTATGCACATTATACCTTATATCGCTTGGCGCCTGCTTCTTGTGCGGCGTTGTTTTAGTGCTTGGTCCTGGAAGGGATCTTTTTTTTTTCTCTCTTCTAGAATTGGTCAGTTTTCTGTTTTTCTGCCATGATGCCAGTTCCCTTAGCTTGGCTGCTATCACCGACAGACGTGAGCCATACACTTTCGCCTGTCGATGGCACAGAAGGGGGCGCGAGCCAAATACTTTCGCCCACCTTCTTACTATTCACTTCGTTCACTTCGATTCTTGGTTTATCACTATATACTTATTTCATAACCAGGTGGCGAATCGAACTGGAAATATGAATTGAATTAATTAATTGAATTAATCCTCCTGTGGTGCGGGAGCACCGATATTCATGCCCGACACGCTGGGGAGCGCGCGCCTGTCGGGTAGGACGTATATTTCCTCATTATCATATAACATCTTAGCATTCCCTTCATTAGGATCAACTTCCTCAGATGAAATAAGATGTTTTTCATCAAGTCTTTCTCTTGAGTGTCTTCAAGAATAAAAGGAAATTTTCCTTGTCAGAAGGACGTCCACGATGATGAGGTGGATCTGAGTAATTGATGTATGTACCATTGAATCCGTATTTTTTAGCATAGTTGACAAAATCATCAAGAAGTTTTCCTTACAGAGCTAGATCAGTCAATAGTCTGAAAAGTGAAATGTAGAAAAAATTAATTAATATGAGACGCTCTATAAGAAAAGGGCACAATTTTATTGGTATTTAGTTACGTAAGGAACATTGAGTTTACTGAAAACTTTCAATATCTAGGTATGTCGTTCCTTTTCAGAAATTAAAGACTTTTACAATCCAGATCTGGTAACACTTTCCAATAACACAGATCTAACAGCGCAACCGATTTTTTAAGTAAAAATTTGGCCTCGAACTTATTTATAATTTTTTCACTATAAAACATTTCTAGCAAAATTACGATATCTGAGGCAACAAATTCACAACTATTCGAAACCAATTGTTATAATGAATGAATCGAATAATTTAATTTATTTTGAGTTTCTTGGAGTTTTCTACACAAGAGTTTTGAAAAGTAGAATAACTTAATCCCCCGATTGAAAAACATTAAATATGACAAAAATGATCAAACAGCGGATACAGTGAGCCTTAAAAAAGGAAAAGTGAATTTTTGTAGCAGGTAAAGATTACTCTAAAATTGTCTCGATACGTTTCGTTCACACCTTATTGTAGGATATCGACAACAAATTCTATTTGATCGATAGACCTAATTCTGCCCGGTATAGCACCCAGTAAACTTTTGAGATCCTCCCTATAAGTATCCCAGGTAGTTCCTTTAGGGTTTCTATACCTTCAAATCTCAGGTCTATCGGCTTTCCAGGAATAGCATATCTGTCTATGAACCAAAAGGGACGTATCCGACGATACATGCGACCCTTGAACACTGCGCCAATACTTAGCAAACATAAGTCAAATCTATCACCTCGCGACATCTAGATGTCACAAAGGTAGGTCCATAGCCTTGATTCAATGAAAATAAAACAGCAGTTGAGAGATAATTTGATAAGCACCCCTGTGGTTGGTGTCTTTATTACCCCAAGTCGAATGATGTGCGTTAGTATCACAATTGATGAGCAATGGCCATCCTTAAACGCAGCAGTAGTCCACAACATTTCGCCATTCCTCAGATGGTGGGTCCTGGCAGTGAAATGGTAGGTATGCTGAAAAATTCACCATATATTAGCGTCTGTCTCCTGAATGGCGTTCATCCTTTATTATCATCAAGTGTCTGGAAAAGAGCCTTGGAAACCCAAATCCTCTGACAAAAAGTGCTGCCCTAGGTGTTTCTACGGAACTATGATAAATGAATGATCCGCTGTTGGTACTTAATCCTCTAACTTTTGCCTGAAAAGCCCAAGGTTCTTGTGTTAAGACAGAAACCTTCTTTTCACTGTCCAACTTCTGCTTTAGTTAGCAGAAGCTCCTTTAACGTAGTGAAAGTTCATCTAAATAAAATCCAGACTGGAAGGGGGAAATCTAGTATCCAATCTGACTTCCACTTGTCTCCTCCACCTTCTCCAAAGACAAATTTCGGAGTTTCTGAGAAGATCTTCATATTCATCCTCTTCAACGCATAGCTAGGCCTACAGTCTACTCGCCTTGACATCAATAACCTTCTATCCTTCCATTTGAATGGTTGGGTTTTAGATTACTATCCTTTCACATACTGCCGTTGGTTTCACGGATACACCAGGAATCCAAGCCAGCAGCTCAACTGACCTTGGGAGGTCTTTGCTGTCGATCACTTTGATCTCAGCTCCCACCCAAAATTGTAATCCGCCAACAGCTTCAACGAGCCAAGTTTGGCACACTTCATTTTAATAGACGACGATGGAAGTATCATTTTTGAAGCGGTAATTTTCAAATCTTGGGATGAATTCTTCACGTTGCACTTCACCCATTTTTATCTCTAATGCCGCTTCAATTACCTTAGCCTAGTCGTTCTCGAATTTGGTTATTGGGCATTCCTCGGCGACTATGGCCACTTTCAGATGACTTTGAGGAGTCCAGCTATAAAAGTGTGTTGGACTTCTCAGCCGCATCTTCTTCTATTCCCTACTTTCATTCGGTGTGCTGCTATTAGAATGGCCCCTCTTTGCAGTCCCCGTGAGGCTGGTTGTTACCTCCGATTGA